>UELV01092053.1:29207-48405 GCA_900490015.1 Megastigmus stigmatizans
GTTTTTTTTCCACTTTATCTCCCCTCCATATCCGCTCGTCTCGGCCGCGTTCACACACATAAGACACGTTGCCCGTTACACGCGATCGAAACGAAACAGCCCGCATATAAAATTCTACGCGCGGTGGCTCTTTCGATCGTCGTTAAATGGAACTTGTACCTTAGAGCGAATGAACTCGTGAACAAGTTTCCGAAAAAATATTCGAGACGAGCGGAATTCCGTGGAACGCCCGGGTGCACTAAAATCCTCTACACATGAGCGCATCATCGCTTTTCACCGAAAAATCAGCGTCACTCACACACGATAGATATACCATCCTCTTGGTATATCCTCACATGCTCGACGTAATTTACTTTATAATCCTAATTAATTACAGCTATTAACAGCATTTTAACTCCTTAGACAAAAAAGTTCAGAGAAACACGAAGGATTGCAAGCTGCGAAGGCTCGTAAACTCGAATGACATCCGAGCGACGTACGTCGATGTGTTTACTTCCACTATAGATTTAAAAAAAAAATTTTTTTCATGGCAATTTTCATTGCTCCCTCGCTCAATTAATTATCATTCAAGCCAACGCTTTACTGTCTTAATTTTTATTATTTTTGAGAGATTTTTTTTGTAATTTTTTTTCCAACGCTCCTAGAAGGACGTCCACGTAGCAGATGTGTTGTCATGTACGTTGTGAAGACTATATATAGACGTTCAACGTTGTGCCCTTATGTGCATCTTTTCTCGATAATCCCGCGAGACGTGCACGTCAACAATCCCGAGAGATGCTAAATAAGTAAAGATGATAAAGGAGGAATTTTTTGTTGTTGCGTTGCAGATTAGATATGTGCAGGAGGCAATACGCGAATGACGTGTGCAATAGAGGAACCGCAGGTACGTTTGTCATGAGGAAACAACAAAAAAAAAAAAAAAAAAATTTCCAAACAAAATTTCGCGGCAAATCAATCGAAATGTTCAACTATTGCAATGAGACACTTTATTCTCCAACTTCATTATTTTATGTCATTCACTTCACTACGAATTTTTAATGCTTTTCTGTTTTGCAATTTTTTTTTCGTTCATTGCGTGTTTTATTCTTACACTTCATTTTTCAATTCTCGCAGCAGCAATCTCAATTCTAAGCTTATCACTATTTTTTTCTTTTTTTTCGTTACTTTTGTGTCTAATTTTACATTTTTTCATCAAACGTTTACCTACGCTTTCTGCGTTTGGTTTTTCAATACTTTTGGTTTGCTCATTTATATATGTGTCTCTTGCTGTTTATATTGTGCACATCATGTCTTTGCCTTTTTCGTTCTGTACTGTTTTTTTCCTTGCTCTAGCGCGATTTGAGATTTAAGTGTTACACAATAATAAATTATTTTTATGTGCTGAGCAATATAAAACATAAAAACATGCGATTGTGTAAATTATATATCAATTTTTGTACAATAATTTACGTCACGCAGTTATTTTCTTTACGGTTGATTGCAATATTGTGGTTTTAAAATCAATTACGCGACACTGAACAATTAATTATATCCGTGCGCCTATAAAATTTAGATGTGAGATCGACGTAGCTAATTGACATATTGGGTTTTTGCAATGATTTATATCGTCTAGAAGTTTCAATATATCGCAATGAAATTTACGTAAATAACTGCGAGACGGCGCCGTTTCTCAAATACGCGGCGCAAGTGTTTTTCTCCCGCCTAAGATTCTTTCGTATACTCCTACTTTGAAATGTATACTCTGTTTTCTCCCTTCGAATGTCACTTTAAGACTTTTTTGCTCTTTGGCTGCCTTACTGACGTGGAGTGCGGTCGGTAAGTCTTTCAATAAAATAGGAAAATGAGAGGTGAAACTTTCCGCATAAAAAGCGCTAAGTCGAATTACAATTTTTCGGTTGTATAGTGCAATTCAAATCAATGCTTACCATATTAAGCAAAAAGAAATGTAGTACATGAAATTTAACGTAGTAAAACTTATTTTATGAAATGAAAGTATTATTGTAGTAGAATCGTTTTGTAATGTTTACTAATTATAATTTTTTTAAACCAAATTGCATTTATTGCGAAATTGCTAACTCTTAAATACATAAAGTAGGTGAAAAGAGGCCTTTCATTCCTTCGATCATAATTTGAAAATATATCGTTGAAAAATAAATAGCGTACTGATGAAATTAACACCAGATGCATGCCGCTTGCGTGAAATGCCCACGTCTGGCTTAAAATAATGCGATGATTATATTACGCTATAAAATAATAATGCTCGAGCGGACTAATTCCGTGATCGAAGCCATGGCTTACCATAATCTTATTTTCGATAATATTAATAACCATCAAATTATATTAACGAACCTAACAGCAAATTAACAAAAGGTGCTTCTATTCTGAAAATACGATCAATGCTTTTAAAACTTGTAATATCTTAAAGTATATATATATATGGATATTTTATATTTCATAATCTAGAGTCTGGCAAAAAGAATAAAGGCACTTTCTTCCATAACTATTATAATAATTTTGCTCTGGTATTAATTTAAATGTAACTGCAAGAATAAAAGATAAGCTTCTACTGCTGAATATAATAACCGAAGTATTTAGTTTCTTTAACCTCCGACTAAAATCATGATGATAAAGTGGAGAAGGCAGCAAAGGAATCGACTAATAAATATTCTCTGCATAGGTTTCGCGTACGTGGGTGGAGCTTGCGTCGTCAACAAGAGACTTGAAAAAGTCAATTCGGTGGCTATAATAGAAGACACTGGAGGCTTCAGCGGCATTATTGTTGCTGCTCACGAAGTCGGCCATTTGTAAGTAAATTACAGGTTACGATGTAAACATGCTGAAAGGTTTTTCATGCGCGGAAAAAAAGGGAGTCTTGGAAATCATTTTTATCGCGTTATATATTTGACAGTTTAGTTCGCTTCATTTCTCTAACTATTTTCAAAGACATTAAATTCATATTTACATTTTTTAGAGTTAAATTATATAAATTTGTTATTTGATAATTTTTTGATATACTTAATATAGCAATATGAACAGACAATATCTGATGACGCATGTTATCAAACATAAATTAATCATTTACCTGAATTTTAAAAGCCAAACTAATTCTATTTACATTAAGTGAAGGAATAGATTATCCACATCACTAAAATAAACGGAATATTATAAACTGTGAAACATATGCATAATCTATTTTCAGTCTATATAGAACAATGCATATCATTCTTGATGTTATATTTGATATAAACTTATTACAATATATAGATATGGATTTTAATACTTACATCATTATTTTTTTAAAATATTATCATATTTCGTTCGTCGCAGAAAAATAATAAACATTATCTGTTATGAGAGGAGCATTAAACTTGAAGAACCTTTTTTAATATTGGAATTATATTCGTATTGTATATTTTGTTCTGCGTTTTAGGTTGGGTGCCGTACATGACGGTTCGCCACCACCGAGTTACCTTGGAGGACCCGGAGCTGAAAAGTGCCGCTGGGAAGATGGATACATCATGAGTGATCTCAGGCACACGGAAAAAGGCTTCAAATGGTCTCATTGTAGCGTTTCATCTTTTCATCATTTTTTAAAGTAAGAATCAAATGTTTGTTTTTATATACTTAATAGTTTTTTTAAGTAATGATGTTGATTTATAATTAAAAATTATTCTATATATCCTTCTAAGAACAATTCCGTTCCCAGAATAAAAAATATACGCTACAAATTATTGATAAATGTTAGCTTTGACGAAATCCAAATTTAATATACGCAAGGAAGGTAATTATATAATATTTCAATAAAACTTTCAGTGGGGACACCGCAACGTGTCTTTACAATGCTCCTCACGAGGATGAGGCACTGCCAAGAGTCTTGCCAGGAAAACTATTGTCGCTCGATGCTCAATGTCGAAAGGATCGTGGAACGAGCGCCTGCTTCGTAAGAACTTTTCCTTAAGTTTTTTCTTTTTTCGGTTATATAAATTCGCTAGTCTAATTCTATACTGTTTCTCTTTTCTTTTAATGCAGAAAGACGATCGAGTTTGTGCACAACTTTTCTGCTTCGATGCTGGCTCGGGTTACTGCGTAGCGTACAGACCAGCTGCCGAAGGCTCTCCTTGTGGAGATGGTCAGGTACGAATATTTGTATAATACTGCCATTAAAATATTATTCAAGATTTGTCAGAAAAAGGTCTTGAAATAATATTCAGTGGCCTTGAAGTGCATTGAGAAAAGCCTTAAGTTCTGATTTTATTTTTAGTACTGCTTGAATGGAAAGTGTGTTGCTGAGCACGAGAACATCATTCCTGATTACACACAGAACGTACCAACGTACGTGCGACGAGAAAACCTTTACAACGCCGCCACGCAAAGTCGGCCGTTGTACACTCGATACAATACCAGTACAACAGAATACAGGTAAAATGAAAGAACGCGTTGGTGCAAGTTATGGCCACTTATGATTTGAATGCAAGATATTTGACGTATATAAAGATTTGATTCAAATTATAAACAGGTTTAACAGCACACATTCTAAAAATGATGTATCTAACCACTTAAAGTAGCAATTTAATAATTTAACATTAGAACTAGATTTTTACGATCATTTCACGTGCATTATTAAGTGGTGAATTAGAATAGAAGAATTGTAAGATATGTATCATTATTTGTAGATCAAAAATATCTTTAGTTCATAAAAAGGTTAATTAACTGTAAGCAAAAGTGAAAAAGTATAATTAAAATTCGTAGCATGCTAAATACAAATAAGCAGATGCATTCAGTCATGTAGGACATGTGATTATTCTTCAACTTCTTTTATGGGTTAGAGAAATTTTTTTTAATTAAAAAGTTTTTATGCTGTGAGCAATGATATAGGTTCCAGCAAGTCTTATATATTTTGTATTCCATTAACGTTCTTGTTCGAAGAATTAGTTTATGATATTATAAAAATTATTTTTCCGTAAACTAATTTTTTTAAAAGCTTTTCTAATTCAGTTACAAACTTTTGTAGACTGAAACACGTATTACTGTAAAATGTGATGTTTTAAAAGTAACTTAATTTTACTATAAGTGATTTCTAATATTGTTTTTCATTGTAGAACAGAATTTTTTAGTATAATGCTATATTTTTGAACGTCATTAATTTCAAAAATACTGTTTCTATCTTTTTTACAGCAAAAAATTTTTCGAGAATAACTTTTCACAAAGGTCTCATAATTTTTAAAGTTTTAAGGGGAGATAAAAGTAAAAGTCTGATATATTAAATTTATTTAAAAATGTAATTATTTCAAATGCATATTTCATTTTAGTTAGTATATTAGAATTTTTAATTTTCTTTACTTTGCTTTCACTTGTTGTATCAAAAGTTCTAGTCTGATTCAAATTTGACTTTACTTGAAGAAAAATTGATTCAAATTTGGTTGAAATTAGATTGTGAAAAATTTCAAAGGAGTTTGCCCTTACCCACCTTTAATAAAATTGTAAGGTCAACGTACGAAACTTGCGCTATCGTTTACAGTATTTTATGACATTTAAATAAAAAAAAAAAAAACAATTAACTTCCTTACTTGAAGAGAAAAATATAAAAAAAGTCTGAGTTGCGTATTCCCTATATGCTTAATACATGGAAGTAGAATTATATTTTTATCGACTTTCCCTTCAAGTAAGGAGTTCAATTTTTTTTTCAGATCAAATGTTTTTTCGTTCTCTATTAGATTGTGCAAGTTTCGTACGTAGACTCTACTTTTTATTTCAATCTCGTGGGTATCCTCCTTGTATCTCAAAGAATAAGTACATCTGCATCGGTAAAATAACACTTTTGGATTCCCCTAAACATCAAATGCATAAAGTTGATTGTACAAATAGAATAAGCTCATCCCACCCAAGATGAAATAAGCAATTAAGCGTCATAAAGGAATAACAAAATATACTACACAGGTATCCATGGGATGGTACAACAACAACACGCAGCACCTATCAGTCAAAGTATAAATACACAACGCCGTATTCGAATTCGATCGCGTCAACGACAGTCACGACGTCGTCGAGCCCGGCGACCTCGTACTACACGACGGCCCCCACGCCGTACACGCGTTACACGTACTCAACCGTCAGTAACTTCATTACCGACGATCACAATAAGAAATACAGTTATAATTACAATAGCGATTATCATAACAATAACGCGTACACCACTGCCACGACCAAAAGGACGAAACCTTACGAATATTCGTACGCGTACAATACGAAAGATAAGGACAGTCCGAATGATGTTAGCTATCCGAAAGTCACTCCGTTCAGGTATAAGACTACCGTCAGATCGACGTCGCTCGCTACGACGAGCAACACCGGCGCCCAATACGCTCCGCAAAGTTACGGTCACGGTAAGGATGGCGCCCAACGAGTGGACCGCTCAGCCACTTTTTCGCCAAATTACAACTCCTTTTTCAAAATTCTTCTGGCTCTTCAATTGTTCTTTTGGTTTCAATAACTTTTTTATACTTTCGAAATTTAGTGGTAACTTCTTTTTTTTTTTAATTCTTCTGACACTAAATTCTTTTGGCATTGTTTTCAAAATTTATCTGATTCTTCTTAAACTATTTACCTAATAGCTCTTCAAATTTTATGGCGATCGCAAAATCCTGTTTCTATACACCTTGTTTTTTTTTATTTTTAACTGTAGCACTATTTTTCATTAACGTGTGTTATTAAATCACTTAATGCTCGTTTTTATTAATAACTAAATTTCCTCAATTTGCTCGTTCTCTGAAAAGTTTGTAATTAAAAAGCTATTCTTCTGGAATTTGAAAATATTTAGATCAAAGTGAAAATTTCCCAAAACTATCAATGGCTTTTGATTTCTGCCTATTGTGTTCTCGAACTTTTTCCAAACTATTGGAATCCTCTGAATTCCATTAACTAACTACGGTTTTCAAAATCTATGGTAATTAAATTTCTACCTCTAAAATATCGAATTGCTATACTATTTTTTTAATTGCATTTGATTCTTTCAAATTATCTTCTTTTCTAATTCTTTACTCTTTACAGATATAATACGCTTGCACGTTGATTATTTACGATAATCAACGTGCAAGTGTATAATATCTGTATACAAGACAAAATTAATGTTTTATCTATTTTTTTGTATTCATTTGGCTTTTTATCCATATTACTTTATATTTTAATTTGTAAAATACGCTACTAGCTACTATAGCTATGTACTTATTCTGATGCGAATTGCATCGACTATCGAACTGTACAAAGCTTCTGCCTTTTTTATCACTATTTCATTGTTATATTTGCATTACATATTTTCATTTCGACTCGAGCATGATTATTTGTATTCATAAATTTAATTTTCGAAAACGATCCATGACACCCGTTTTCGTTGATAATTCGTTCATGATCGACTACAGCGAGTGGCTTTCCTTCGATGTTTTACAGACGATTAACACAAACGACGTAAATTCACTCAAGACTGTAATCACATCGATTATTTAAATTTCCTTTTCAAAACTTTTTACTTTTCAGATCATTCATTCATTTTAACCGTACTCAATCTACTAGTTAATTCACCACAAGACTGTGAACTTCATATACTTTCTACACTTATAATATACAATAATTAAGCAAATTTTTTTAATTTTGCGTTCATTAAACTATTTGTGTGTTACTAATATAAATATGATTTTCCTTGTAACAATCAGTTACTTATAATATTAACCCGTTACTTCCGATGAGGTCCTGTAGGACCTAATTACATTTTAGAATTTCTTTTGGAGTTTATGCAATAATCTCAAAATTTCATAGAATAAATATATAGATAGATAAGATCAAAGTAAACTATTTCTTTTCTTGCATTATCTAAAAGTATTACAAGCTCAATATAAGCGATAAAATGCTAAAAATATGAAAAAAAATATTATTTATTCTCGGTCTCAACGGGTTAATAAGATTTCATTCATTGGAAAATGTAACAAAATATTCAATAATATTTACAATGTACATCTGACGGACATTAATTCATACGGAATGTTTTAAAGTAGTGCAATCTTATCGGGCAGAAAAGGGATTTTAACTGTCGTTAGAGGATTTCTCAAGCGTTCAATACGAATTAATGTCCGTCAGGTGTACATTATTGATGATCTGATCAACGTTGTGTAAAGTATATTTATTGCTCTAATGAACATTGTATTATAAGTACGGTAGATGTTATCGGTCCAGATTGTTTATTTAAACTTTGGTATGAATGAAGTAAACTATCATCAGAGAAAGATTTTAAGCAATTTTTATTTAATACAACTTGAAATTGCGTCGTTTCGACGGTCTATATTAATTACCTTCCTCATAACGCTTGCTGATAAAACGCTAAACACAACATAGTCCAATTTCCAAACGAACTAGCCAATCGAAAGCAATAGTGAGGGTAATTAATATAGACCTCCAAACATTGCAATTTGATGTTCCATTGAATAAAAATGGTTTAAAATGCTTCTTTGATAATCGCTTACTTCATCAATACCAACATTGTATTATATTTTATAATAACCATTCATTCTTTCAAAATTAAAAATGGTCTAATATATATATATATATATCAGCCTAAATCTTATACCGTTGAGAGGATCATATAATTATTCACACTGAAATGTACTATAAAAGATTCACTAAACTTTTTATTTTTTATATTTCTACAAATTCTAGCAGACACCTTCAAATCTATTTATCTATGCATCTTGTACTTTTTAGCTACAGGGATTAAGTAATTTTTTGATTTGAGATTTTTTGGAATACATAATCCAATGCAACGTTTCTATAGATTAGTAGAACAATTTATTTTAACAATTCTTAATCCTTAGATTTTTAGTAAATAATGAATCAATTGAGGAAGGTAAAATAATTTGATAAAAGTTATTATAAAATTTTTTATTATTATTTGATTCAAATTACTTAAGTACAAAGAATAAGTATTTAATTTGTTTTTTTTTAATTAATTGATATAACATCGTTAATTATTATTAGAAAAAATTCGGTACTCATTGCCTGAGATGTTCATATTGTTAATATAAAATTATTTCAGAAAAGTGCAGATTTAATAAACAAAGTAATAAATCTTAATATCATAAAATTACTTAACTTACCCTGTATACGTCACTGTAAGAAAACTAACGAGTATTTTTTCTACTTCCAAACAATGCAGAAACAGAGGCCGGTGAATGCCAGGACGTGGGGACGGATTGCGCGGAGCTGATCGACAGGTTGAGGACATGGCTGTGCCATCTGCAATCAGTGAAAAGTCGCTGTTGCGCGTCCCTCAAGACGATTTGCTGAAAAGTGGCTCGAGATCGCGCTGATAAGGAAGAAAGAATGCCCGAGAACCGGGTGCAAAAAGCAAAGGACGACAGAGTGAAAATGCCGAGGTGCTCTCGTCATGGGCGAAGCGCAACGACTGTTGATATAATGCGATCGATTCGTCACATACAGAAAACGTGTCCAGCGAATTGTTTTATTTTCTTTTTTTTCTCAAACGAGAGACGGAGAGAACTGAATGAATGTAAAAAAGAATAATGCGAGAGAAAAAGAAGCAAGCGAGGAAGGAAGGCAGGACGGAAGGAAGGACACGGCGACGCGAGTCGGAAGAGACACATGGAGATTTTCCCTTTTCTTTCCCATCTCACCTCACCCTTTCATTCTTCGTCTTTCACTGTATTTTCATTCTCTCTCCTGCTCTTCCTCCTCTGCGTCGTGTTGATGAAGCGCGTCGATCCGTGATATTTTTCAAGAGAGAAAAAGAGAGAGAGCGAGAGAGAGAGAGAGAGAGGTAGTACGAAAGAGAGAAAGATTGAGAGAGAGAAAGAGTGAGAGAGAAAGATCGTTCATCCGCTTTCGGGACGAGCTCGCGACAGCTTAACGCACCCTTTTTTCGCACGGAGAAATCGCGAGGAATGCCCCTTGATTCTCAATCTTCTTCCCCCTATACTCTCCCTTCTATACTCTTTTTTTACGTCTGAGTCTGTATTTATGTACGATATCGTCGAGACTTGACTCGACGCACGAGAGCGTATTTCCAATTTATTTTATTTTGTTTTTTTTTTAACTACAAAGTAAGTACGTTTTTTGCGTCGAATACGCACAACGACGACGTCGCGATGCGACCCCGGCAGTTTAATATGTTTGTTACCATCGGAGCAGCAAAAATTACCGGCGAAAAACTTGTAAACGAAATCTTTGTAGAGTAAAAATAAATAGTAGTGTTTAATTGTACGATAATTATCGCGTTTATTTCTTTGAATAATCCTTACCATCCAAATCCTTGGTACATTCCGTATCAATATTTTCAAAACATTTATAAATATAATTAATACATTAGATGTACAACATAATATTTTAAAAGAAAACATTTAAATATTAAAGGAATGTACATACATTATTCTGTTATGATAGTGCCTTTATCATGGAAATCTTTGTTTAAGTTACCAAATTCCTGATATCTCGAAGCAATATACATATTTGCTTGTTCACGTAAATTGTTCGATAATCGATTATGATGGTAGATAACAAACAGACGTCGCAAGGAAATAAAACACAAAAAGTAGATGGTATCATCATACATCATTTACTTCTACAAATACGCAACATTGTTACTGTAAATATGAAAGTACTTTTTAAATACTGAGAATCATATTTAATTATCTTTATGATACGTGACTATCGTTTTTTATTTCTTTGTTATTAAACCTTTGAACTATGCTTTAAATCATATACTACATGTCTGTCTGTAGTCTATTCATTAAACTGGCTGTATGAATTATAATAAAAGTTTAGAGAAATCTTTTTTTAATTTGTTTTATAAATATTTTGCTTTATAATTTATTTATTAAATAATTAATAAAATAGATTTTGCAAAATCATAAAATATATAGCAATACTAAGAAATTATTATTACCAATTGAATTAACTCTCGATAGCATTAGAACTTTACACAATGACTTATAATATCCAGTTGTTATACAAAATTGAATTATTACTATAATTGTATAATCGGTTCACAATATGTTAATCGCGATCTGCTCTGGCTGGAAAGATTACCTTCCTTACTGATTTTTGCATTTCACGAAATATATCTGAACTTCCAAGCAAATTAGCTGTCTCCTTGCGGTTAATTTTATAAGCGCTCAAAGTTATACCAAATTTGCAAACAACTCTTATATCTATGTATATCCTAGGCTAATATATATATATATATAGATGTAACTTGTTCACGTACCACGTGACTTTGGTATAACTTTGAGCGGTGTTTCCGCACCATTTCGCAGAGTTTGGAAGTTCGAATAAAGATAGAAATTAATTTTTGGAAGAAACGCTCTGTCCATGCTTCGGGAATGATATAAATATTACATGGTCCTAGTTCCGTGGAATTCCATCCGCACAATTCACAAAGATTTTTGCCCCCGAAAATTTCAGAGATTTTCGAAGACAAAAATCTCTGTGAATCATGTAATGATGTAATATTACATGATTCACGTGAATCATGTAATATTTATATCATTATCGAAGTATGGACAGAGCGTTTCTTCCAAAAATTAATCTCTACCTTTATTCACACTTTTAAGCCCTACGAGAATAAATCGGTATAAGATAGGAATCTTTTGAACTCTGGTCCTTAAAATATTATCAAATCTGTATTCTCTTCATTAAAGATAAGTAAATAATTATGATAATTATGTCAGGCTTATTATGTACATATTCAAGAAAATGGCAAATACATGGTACATGCAAATATTTTCAAATACTTCAATAGTTGAACGAAGAACACTAAAATATATGTAAGTATTGAATACATACAAGTATTTAACAACAGTAATAAATTAATAAAAGAAAGTAATTTTTGTTTTCTTTGGACCATTATTTTTTATGAAAAATCTGATAATGTCTATCTAGGAGCGAAACTCCATAGCAATTAAATAACATGATTTTTTTATAAATATATGTATGGATATACAAAGACGGTTCTCAAAAGTAGAGCTGAAGAGATGTGGACTCCTTTTTATCTGTTCCCGTCTTTTGACGCTCCTGACTCATTTACCAGTCTTTCCCCGAATCAACAATTACGCGTATTTCTTTGTTTTTGTTAATTACTTACATACCTTTTTATAACATCAAGTGATTTACAACGTTTCCTTTTCGTTTCATAAAAAATCGTAGTCTATTTTTATTAAGATTTATCTAATTTTGATAAGAACCTATACCTATAAAAGATTTGAACTTTCCAGTCAATTATTATAAAATCTGAATCGCAAAATGCCGTAAAACTTAACGTAGTGTTTTATAAATAATATTAAAATTGGAGAAAAAACGTTAACACGTTAAATTCTGAAAGGCCCTTTTTGCTCTTAACTTTTGACGCTGAAACTTGTTATGCAAGGGTTCTGTCAAATATTTAAAATATAGTGTTTTCAATGTTTGAAAGACAATTTCCAAAATTTATCTATAGCTTGATTAAAAAAGTTCTAGTTTATTTTTTTAACAAAAAATGCGTGATTTTGTGTTTTTTTTCAAAATCTCAATATTTTGAGTTTGAATAAATGGTGTTAGATCATAAAAAATAGGAAAAAAAATACGAAAAAGGGTTAAACCTGAGTTTTGAATTTTCTCTGTTAAATTTAATCATTTCATTATGACTGATTGAGATAAGAAGCTGCATATTTCCCTTATGAACTTTTTAAATTTTTACAATATTTCCCAATTTTTGACACAAAAACTCGTGTAACATCACTATTGTAACGCGACGCCTTTGAGGTACTTATGATGGTGACGGCATCAAAGGATCATTTGCAAAATTCATCGTGGTTTCCAAATTGGTTTCAATTTTCTACGAACTTTATGTATGATGAATAAAATGTAAAATACCCTTTTCTGTGACATCGTTATAAAAAACGTAATTCTTAACTTGTATTGTACTGACTCTAATATTTTGTAAAATATATAAGTTTCGATTATTATTATTAGTGCATAGCAGGATTGAATATATTCAGGACTAAAAAGTGCTCAAAATTTAAGTTTCGCTATAGTTTATTATTTATAAAATTAATTTCTTATTGAGTATTTTGTTCTCAACTATATTTTTAATTTAATCACATACCTAGAGAGCGTCAACTATAGTATTTATGGACTGTGATAAAATCTGATGAACATTTAAATCAGGCATGCAGTTGTCTATATATTGATTACTGTCATGCTCTTTCTTTCAATCTACTATGAATATGAAGAATACGTTCGTAAAGCAAATTGTCGATTAAAATTAACGGGAAAAGACTATCTTTAAAAACTTTAGAAAAATGACAACAAAATGTATTTATAATAAAACAAAGAAAATAAGAAACACTCATTTGGATTAATTCTAATTTGGTAGAAGATTTTGCTTATACTGAATCATTAAATTTCCATTTAATTCAATTGTCATGTGTGTTCTTGCAAACGATTCACGCACACACTTGTTTCTATGTATTTACAACGTTTCATTTATCTGAAGACGAGTTAAAACTGCCTTTGCTATTAGAACAAAGAAGTTTGTGTTGCTCCACAGATATAAAAGGTACGTATTTGTAAGATATATTAAATATTTTTTATACTCTCAATGTAATAATGAAAAATTAGAATTTTATATCGGTAAATGTAAAAAATAAAATTGAATAATCAACAAGGTATTTCAATAAAATTATATTGGAAAAAGTGGACCCAAAAATTTAGAGAAGTATTTGTCCGTGACATAAAATAATATTTTTTTTTATTTTCAACATTAGATTGTTGAAATTATTCAATTGCAAAGCTTATTAGTTTTCTTCAAATCGTTTTAAAAATGAAAGACTTAATAATTAAAAATCATAACGTGAAGTGTGCAAACACGTGACGATTTGGTTCCTCTTTAATTTAATGTAAGTACAAGTGTTTTATTGAATATTCGCAAACAAATAAGTTCATTTTGTGTAGTTTATAATCAATTCTTGAATCATTTTCACTCATTTTCTTTATAACTCGCGGATGCTTCGTACTCAGTTCGATTCCACAAGTAAGCAAAATGAAAATTAAGCTTTACGTTTAATTACTAATAATCTAAAATAATGCATAAAAAATTTCCAAATATTATATGTTCAAGCAATCGTATTTAAAATTTTCAGTGAGTCGAACCATGAGGGAAATAGTAGTATTGTTATTTTCATCATTGATTGTACTCGCATCTTCCAGTGATGACTCTAAGGTAAAATATGCAAAACTCATCATAAAAATTGTAGGTTTATTACACTGTTACAATAATCCAAGGTTTATTATCAGATTCATCAACAAATGACCTCTGAAGAAGTGCGGAATACATTCAACACTGACCATGAAAATGGTTCGTATTTAAAACATTTTGAATGGATTATTAAAATCTCACTTAATTTATTATGAAATTAATTTTTCAGTTCCCGAGTATGAAGTTGTTTCTATAGCTCACGGTGTTCATGAAAATAGCCCTGAAGACTCACCACATAGGATATTGCAAATGAAAAGTTTTAATCAAAGTATCAAATTGTACTTGGAACCTACTGAAGGAATTTTGGCTGGAAAAGATACACCAGTATGGACAGTAAAAGGCGATCAATCTTCGCCTTTGGGTGTAAAATACACTCGCATACGCAATGTAATTACTATATTTTAATACTCGAAATCAAGTTTAACAATAAAAAAATATTTCTGTTTTTCTTCTTCAATATTCTAGGCCATGGGTGGTACCAGTCACTTTTATCAAGATCATATTAATTTTGCTGCCTTTACCATTACTTACGACAAACTCGGCAAACTCCTTTTCGTAAGTGATTTCAAATGTAGATTTTACGATTAAACGCTATAATTGCATATAACATTAGCATTGTAATGAAACATTATAAAATTTAAATAACAGGACGGAACTATTGGTGATAATTTTGTTGTTCGTCCTCTACCAGGAAGGTTACGCAAGGAATTTTCAAGAAATAAACGTGATATAAATGAAGATGAATTTTTACAATCCGATCGTACCGTTTATCATCCCAATCTTATGCATACATATCGCCATGTTGTATTTAAAAAGAAAGATACACCACTCGATGGAATGCGAGAGAGTGAGCAATTAAAAGATTTGCACATTATATTTTGTAATGTTTTCGTTGAAATAAAATATTAATATTATGATACAAAATCATTAATAATTTTAGAAATTGGATCGTACATCTTAAAAGACAAGCAATCACGATCCAAGCGTTCAACGGCAGGTGATTCTCAAGTACCAGAAACAGTTTATCCTCAAATTTTAGTTATTGTAGACTACAACGAATACTTGTAAGTAATTATTGTAATCAATCACCTTTTATCTTGTAATTGTGAATTAATAGCTCACGCGTATCACGCAGATCTCTCAAGACACTTCCTGAAATAAGGCGATACATTATATCATTTTGGAATGCAGTTGATTTGAGATATCGCGTGTTTGTTGATCCACAAGTTCGCTTGAATATTGCTGGGATTATAATAGCAATGGTATAATGGTTATATTAATAATCGTAAAATGCTAAGTATATTATATTACAGATATATTTATTACCACATTTCTTGAATAGGATCCAAATGGAACTCCGTATATTCAAAATCATCGTTCTAGGCCTCTTGATGGTCCTATTTTAGATGCAGATAAATCAGTAAATCATATGGCAGAATATTTCTTCCAAGAGACAATGGAAGAGAGTCTGCAAAGATTTGTTCTTGAAAAAGACTTTGAT
The DNA here is from genome assembly GCA_900490015.1 of Megastigmus stigmatizans. Lineage (NCBI taxonomy): Eukaryota > Metazoa > Arthropoda > Insecta > Hymenoptera > Megastigmidae > Megastigmus > Megastigmus stigmatizans. The sequence goes on from UELV01092053.1 coordinate 45,002, forward strand.
ATAGTTATGGCGATGACTCAGTATGTTTTGTTTAAAAGATATTAATATTTGTAAAATCAGAGTTCTTTATATTTATATTCAGTATGTACGTTTGCTTTACAGATTAAATTTATGCAATCTCGAACCTAACGATAACGATTTCGACTGCACTACTTTGGGTAATATTTTAATATTTTGTTAATCGTAATTATTTGTGCGATTCAGGGTCTGAATTAAGAAATTATTAACTGTAGGTTATGCATTCCGTGGAGGAGCATGTACTGTAAACATGGATAAATCGTGGGTCGAGTCTGTAGGAATTGTAGAAGATAACGGTGGCTACGTAGGAATAGTTCCAGCTGCTCATGAACTTGGTCATTTGTGAGTAAAATACTATTTACTAGACAATAATACAAAATCGTGAATTGTAATTCTTTTCATTTTCATATTTATATTCTGTATTTTGTAAATTTTTTATTTTTAATAGTGTTATATAATGTCATTTAAATTAACTGAGGTTGGAATAGTTTTATGTGTAAATTTAGATGTATTTTTTACTTTCTTATCATGGACTAATTTTTGATACCTTCATTTGCTGTACTGAATATATTGCCTTTCATTTACGTAGACTTGGAGCCCCGCATGATGGTCATACGGATGAAGATAAAACAACATGCCCAGCATATGGCGGTTACATCATGACTGGCATGTTAATGCTCACTGAAAATGTTTTTAAATGGTCCTACTGCAGTATGGAATACTTCAAAGACTTTTTCAAGTAATCACTTTTTATAAATTTATTATATTTGACGCTGCTACACTTTACCTAATTAAATTTTTCCTGTTTCAGTTCACCTAGAGCCGAATGCTTATTTGACATACCCAAGAAAAGTAAGCCTCTGCGTCGTGTCTTACCAGGAAAAATTTTATCTCTTGATGAACAATGTGACCGAATAAGAGGAACATATGCTTGTAATGTAAGATTTTTTGTTGAAACTGTGTAATCTTTTTTATCTATGAAAAAATATTTTTAATATGAGTTGATTGTATCTACCAGTATTAAAAAATAAAATAATTGATCAAATTTAATCAACAAAATTATATAATAAAATCATATTGATTAATTTTCATTAATTACAGAAAGATGACAGTGTTTGCGCACATTTAGATTGTTTTGTTCCGAATTCCGGAGATCAATGCATTCCAGTTGCACCGGCCGCAGAAGGTTCTTTTTGCGGGAAAGGACATGTAAGTTAATTATATAATATTTTGTAGATTCATATAGTGAATAGAACCTATCATATACATATCAATAAATGTGATACATTAATAATTAGTAGATTGGTATAAGAAAATGCTTAACATTATTACAAAATATATTTGTGTAACAAAATTCAGACTTAGAAGTGTTGAAATTAAATCAATTGAGAGTTAAGTTTATTGATCAATGTATCATTACTAAATATTCATTTGCTTTGTTTTTAGCATTGCTTAAATGGAAAGTGTGTGATGAAAAATACAACAGAAGTTCTTTTGGAATTTGCACCACCGCCAACAGCGGAGCGACCATTCTTTGATAACAGTGTAGGCGGATCAATCCTTGTGGAGAAAAATTGATTTGGACAAGTTGGACTTAAGCAGGTTTTCCCAGCCATTGATTATTTTCGTTCAACTTCCAAGCTTAAGTTGAAAACAGAAGACTTTCGGAGTCTGAACATTTGAATAATCGTCAGTGTAAACATGACAAACGGAATGTCAATGTGAATAATGATAAAGTTCAAAGATTACACTCTTATTTGAACAGCTGTTAATGTAATTTTTGCTTAACCTTTTACCAAATTAAGCAGTTGTCGTTAATTTAATACAAAGAAGCTCATTGAATCGATGATGTAATATACTCGTGCTGGACATGAGATGCTCAAGTGTTTTTCTGAACGAATGTTTTTTTACAATATGTACATACATAATATATGTTGTTAATTTTTTTGTTCTTATTGCATTGAAATGTTTGTGCCATTATTCTGTATTTTAATTGTACATGTGTAGGCTAGTTGTACCAGTAATAGAACTCCTACGTTGAACGTATTATTTAAACAAACTTAAAGTGTATATGGAAAATTAATACTCGATATGATTTTTCAAATAAAAAACAAACCAGCAGATATTCATGTTATTTATTAGAATGCAGTTTTCAGTTGGAAGATTTGTAGCCATTTTATAGCCTAGAGAACTGGGAAATTCTATGATCAAGTTTTTCATTTAATTTCGATAATCTACTTATATATCCATCGGAAGTAGATGAGTTCCGTCAATAGTCGGACACCGCATGTATCCCTCAATCTTCGGTACTTCTTAGAATATTTTATTAGTCTTTGGATATGAGAAGTTATATCATCAATTAAAATATTTTTTTAGTTTAAGAATTTATCCAACCACAGATTTATAAAAATGGGAGGAAATAAAGCTTATTTTTTAATATTTTTATAATTTTTATATTATAATTAGTAATGTTTGCTTCAAAGTGCTAATGTTTCTAGGGGTAAAATGGCTTGATTGACAGTCATGGAATAATTTGTTTGCAATTATTTAATAATTAAATTACAATTTATGCAACAATTAATTGAAACATGATGAACTACTAATGCACTGTTTTAGTTGTTATTACTAGCACATAAATATGTATTTATAACCATAATATTGATACATATAAACAGATTTAGAAGAAGAACATATAGATGAAATAGAAAATAAAAAATGTGTACAGCTGTGTCATTAACGAAAGTATACTAAAAATGGTTTATTATTTAATATGATCAAATCAAGTACGCAATACAAGTACAGTATCTAAATAAACTAAATCATTTAAATATGAAATTATCAAACAATAATGCATAACTTTGAATACCGTTTTTAATTTCATTAAGAAAAATCTCAAAACACCGACATAATTGCTTTACGGTATAAAAGAAAAAAAAGGTCATCTAATAATACAAAGGAGGCAAGGGGAGCGAAGGAAGAAAAGAGAAGCTCATTTCGTGCGAGCCAGAACAAAATAAAATCAAGGCTTTCTCGAAGAGAGAGAGAGAGAGAGAGAGAGAGAGCCGCAGGCAGTACAGTACAGGCAGGCAGGCAGGAAGGAAGCAGTAAAGAGAGTGAGGGAACTGTCGGCGGCGGCGGCGGCGGCGGCGGCGGCGGGGCGCATGGCATTACAGCCGGGCTTCTTCCTTAAACGGGATATGTGACGTAGGAAATGGAAGAAACAAGGTGTACCGGCGTAGGAAGGGCCCGAATTATTAAAGGCCAGGAGGAGAAAGCGAGGGATATAGCGAGGAGGAGTGAGATGCAGAGAAGGGAGAAGGGGTAACGGGAGGCGAGGAGGAGGATGAGGAGGAAGGAAGGAAGCAGGCGAGGGAAACTCTGGTGGA
>UELV01092055.1:0-10910 GCA_900490015.1 Megastigmus stigmatizans
GTCTTACCCCACCCGCCGTACTCTCCAGACATTGCTCCTTCCGACTACCATTTGTTCCGATCGATGGCACATGGCCTAGCTGAGCAGCATTTCCATTCTTATGAAGAAGTCAAAGAATGGATCGATTTGTGGATCGCCTCAAAAGACGCATCGTTTTTTCGAGATGGTATCCGACAATTGCCCAAAAGATGGCAAAAAGTAGTGGCTAGTGACGGACAGTACTTTGAATCATAAACAGCTAATCACTTTTTCAGAATAAAGCCTCAAATTTTCGAAAAAATCGGCGGAAGCGAAGTTGTGCACCTAATAGACACTGTACATGCAGACATAAAGATTAGTAGATGAGTTACGAGTACAGTTAGACGATAAACGAATACAAATATGCTATATCTGTTGATGTGCAAAATTAGAAAAAAGGTCCGTTATTGGATACGCAATTACTTTGTTCATGCATTTGTTTATAAATGTTCTTATGCAAATATTAGAGTATCGTGTAATAAAGTTAATTTTACCTTCAGAGAATCGTATTAGCTTTTAAGCGAATTTTAAAATGGTAATTTGCATAAGAATGATGCAGCTTTGAATAAATCGGCGCTTGAGAAATCAATTTGTAAGCTAGTTTTTGATCCGGTAATAAAGTGTCCAATAACAACATGGCAGAAAAGCCGAATTTCAATAAAATACATATTTCATTCTTATAACGATGGCAACATTATATAGATGAAAAATACTTTTTGCTGTGATAAATAAGTGTGGCTAAAGATTGGATGATTAATCTTTAATAACTGTTTCGATACTGACGTTATGCTTTGTTTTGTACAATGTATAAACAAATTCGCATGTCCTACTTCATAATTCTATTATTCATGTAAACATGTTTGCTCTTTGCTCACTAAGATTTCTACTTTCTTGTCTACTTCTTCATACATATGCATGAGATGCGCTCTTTTCTCAGCATTTTTTCTTTCAAAGAACTTTTTTCACGGCGCTTGTAAAATATCAAAAGAATCAAATATCATGTAAAATGAGGGAAAAAAGATCTAAAAAGAAACATGAGTTTCCAGATGAGATGTTTCCAATTGTTTCTTACAAGTATCCATGTATTAAATATTTTTTGATCAACTTAACTGTTTTAACCAAACTTAATTTTCTTGAAAGTACCTATGTTTTACTGAAAGTTTCAAAGCTATAAAAATATACTTTATTAAAGTACCCAATTATTTAATGTAGAAAATTGTAAATTGGGTCACAGTAATAAGATAATATTTAAATTAAAACGCATGAAATTAATTCCACGTACAACCTTTTTCCCTATTTACTATTTTTAAACGCATTACGTTATCAGCGTATTAATCACGGGTTTAATAAACTGATATATATCGATACGATACGTTATTTAAAAATACTTTATTTAAAATTGATTTTTAATAAAAATGACTTCGGAATTGACTGACCGCGTCACGAAAGACTTCTGAATTCTGAAATAGAACTATCAATTTAACGGAAATCAGATTTGAGATTAAAAGCCGTCGGGCAGCTTTAATTTCTTTACAAATCAACGTCCCAAAAATACCCGGTTCGCAAACGCTACTAAATCATAATATCGTTTGTCTGTCCCTCAAAAGCCAGGAACCAAAGTCAATTTTCAAGCATCTCGTAACGAAAATAAATCCCTCTTGAAAACACGAAAAAGTCATTGTCGAGGATGGAAATTGGAACACTCTTTGGATTTCCTATTCTCCTGATATATATTACTAATATGGTCTCGCATCGATATATATATATATATATATATCCACTGGACACATCGAGAGCGGCCTTTTATATTAAACGTCCCACAAAAGCCCGTCCCGAGCAGTGGCAGTGCATCTACTTATACAGAAATACCATCGGACATTGGTGGATTCAGGTCAGCGTCGTCACTCGAGTTCCTTCCGGGTCGATGGAGTGTGTCTCCGCCGCCGTCTCTCTCTCTCTCTCTCTCCTCTCTACCCGACTTAAAGTCGGAGTGAGCGAGCGAGAGAGAGAGAGAGAGAGAGAGGAGAGAGGAAACTTTCTATTGTCATACGCACGAATCGCTCGGCTCGACGGTATTCCCGAGGCCCCGTCACCGAGCGCACGGCTATGTGGCACTTTCATAAACTGCTTTGCGCCAGCTGCCGCAGCCGCGTGGGAGAGTGACGACGAGGTCGAGGGAGAGAGAGAGAGAGAGAGAGAGAGAGAGAGAGAGAGAGAGAGAGAGAGAGAGAGAGAGAGAGAAGTGGAGATATATGAAGAGGCACACTTTGCTCTTCCGCAGAACCGGAAGCAAAACTCGACGCGCAGGACGAGGTGCAAAGAGTGCACACATGTGCAAGTGCAGTCCCTCGAGGCTGCACCAGAACGGACGACATGTAGGTGATATTGCGGTGTTGCGTACCGGATCGTTATTATTGTGTGTGTACACTACCTGCGACGACAATGCGCCCGATTTCTTTTTTTTCCGTCTCTCTCTCTCTCTCTCGAGCTCTTCTTTCTTTGCCTGTCGGCTCTGATAGCATCTTTTCTTGCAGTTACTGCTGATGCTGCTGCTGCTGATGTTTCGTTTTTGCGCTGTGGAAATCGAGTTTATTGTTCGTTCGCCGAGGCGTTTTTATAACAAGGACCATCACCGGAATCTCTTTTTTTTTCTCTCTCTCTCTCCCCATTGTTTTGCTATGGCGCTGGTCTGGTCTACAAGTATTAATTTTCTGGAAAGGTTTTGTGTGGCCGCCGGCGTGAGAAGTGATTAGGATTGATTTCGAAGTCGTTTTAGCGGCCGAGCGCGATAATGTGTACTGCGTGTGTGGTTTCACTTTTTGACGTCAGCTCGGGGAAAATTAAGTGCGCACGCCAGAGAGAGAGCTGGAATATTCGTCAGTCTTGATGGACGGAGAAAGAAAGCGTGCACGCGGGCTGCAAGAAATTTTTAATGGCTGCAGCACAGCCGAGTTTTTCATATTCAATTATACCGGATTGCGCGCCAAATTGCTTTTGATTCCTTTATATTATAATACTATATATTGTTATATTCCATAGATTCTGATTTTTGCTCCTTAGAATTGGAAAATTTATCGATTTAGGAAACAAAAAATTAACGTACTTTATTGATATTCCAAGAATTCACAATATTTGTTTGATAATTATATTTTTGATACTGTATAATTTATAATGAATTAATATAATAGTAAAAAGTTTATGTGCTCTAATCAATTTACGCCAAATTTCCAAAAATTGAAAATTGTATAAAAAATGGTTGATATTGAAAAGTGGTTAAAGTGACAAAGAACCGTCAATTATTTAATAATTAGCGTTATGCATGTTTATTCTGATGCTTTTCTGAATTTAATGAAAGGACGATTCATCGTGCATTTTTTATTGTTTAATCGAAACAAAAGATGAAAATATTCGGAACATTCATAAAGTTAATTTAATTAGCACATATGATACGAAATATTTGACTTTTAATTGTTCAATCAACTCTTGGCACAGTAAAAATACCATTTTATGCATGAAAGTCTGATTCAATTATACGAAATTAATTCTTCGTTTAATCAATACGCATTTATGATCTCCGCTGAAGATATGGGATCAAATTTGCAATCAAATACCCTAATTTTTTCAAACTGTAGGTTTAGGGAAATTCCTTTCCTATTAACAAAGTGAAGAGCTGAAATAGAATCAATCCGTTGATTAAAGTAAATGAATCCTTACCCACATTTCGTATTCTAGTATTGAATTAAATTTTTACTCTCAACCGTTTAGCGAATCTCCTGAATTTTGATTGTAATCATACGAGATGAATTACTACTTCCACGAAAAATTACTTTATTACCGGTTATTTGCTTGCGAATTATACCAATACCCATTTTAACGCATTCCACACAATATTTATTTATTTATTTTTTCTATTAAATTCTTTGAGATCTCATGTGATATTTATACGCACATTATTTAAATTAATTAACTGAAAAAGTTGGCTAATCATGAACTTTTTTTTCTCATTTTTTATCAATATGTAAAGTATACATATAGCATAACGAAATTTTCATGAGTTAAACCTACAGTTCTAATTATTTTTACCATATTAATCACTGTCTTTTACATTTATTTTTTTTAACAATATATATATATCAATTCCAACCCCATTTAATCAAGCTTTACTCTACGAAATTATCTTTATATAACTTTGAATGCAGAAAGGGATTATGCAAAATTTTAAAATACGTTATCATAACTGCTATTATTAAGAATGTATAATTGATTCTCTTAAACCCTATTATAGCTTTAATATTCATGACCTGCACATAAGTTTGGTATTAAATTGAAGAAAAAACTTGATCGAGTGAAACCGATAGAACCAGAAATGATCTTAGTCACAGAAGGTCTGATGTATAAAAGCAGAATTAAACTTACAAGTTAACCTTATTAAGAGAATATGCGGAAAACTTTCGAAATGAAATAATACTGAAAATTATATTTTTCACTAATAAGAACATTATATTTTTGTTTAACAGATTATACCAATGTTGAAATAAAAACCAAACTGCATGCTTTATTGACTAATCCATTTTACCCGTTGATTACATTAGCTTTCTATCATTTATAATCTAATATATTTATTTATTTAAATTTTACGATAAACTATTGTTGATTCTGCAAAAGATGAAACTAAAGTTACTTTTTTTTCTGTTACTAATGGTTAAAGCAGATCATTACTGATTCCCATTGAACTGCAATACTTTTGCATTCGCCGCTCTTATAACACACAATATGGAAGCTCGCGAAATTGAATTCTAATTGCCAGACAATTGTAATGGAAAGCCTTTTTCACGTGAGCGAAGAGAAAGAGAGAAATAGAGATATGTATATATAGAAAGAGAAAAAAGGTATGCAAATTACCAGAAAGGTGGATATCCTCTGACCAAACGAACCGCTAATTCACGAGAGCCGCTCCGACAGTGAAAAAGCTGCACTAATGGGAGCTCGAAATCCTTGAAAAAGCATATGTATGCATATATATATATATAAGCGTAAACGTGCAGTCGGACTTCTCGGCTCCAAGCCGAATGAATCGTTAAAAATTCCATTTTCCATAAACGCAGCCCCCGCATGCGCTCGCGCATCATGAAAAAGGCGCAATTACATATAGGTAAAGTGCGCGCGGGAGAAAAAGACGTGTCCATATGCACGTGTCGTGCATGTATAATAGAGGGAGGCTATTCGGCCATCTGGGCAGGACTCGTTCTCTCTCTCTCTCTCTCTCTCTCTCTCTCTCTCTCTGGTGATGGAGCGAAATTGAGCCGTGGCTGCAGCAGCGTATTTTCGGCTAGAGAGCCGCACGATTGAATTAGTCGCGGGAAGCTAGCGATCGAAGCCTCCCCCGCAGCGACGAATATCCGCGACGACCTCGCCGACGGCAGATTAAGCTCGGGTTGCTGCTGCTGCAGCTGCCGAGTGAGAGAGACACACAGAGAGAGGTAGTTTGCCTCTGTGGCGCGAACCGCACGATCGCTAACTCGATGTACGTATTCGTTGCGGTGTAGAACTGTATATATTCGAGTAGAGAGAAAGAGAGAGAGAGAGGGAGCCGAATTTCCACGCGCCCGAAAATCGCCTGCATATGCATGTGTCTGTACAGTTGCTGGCGTTGTCGGTGAGCTGCTGTGCTTCCACGCTGCTCTGTCGCTGCTAGACGACCGATTAATTAGCATTTTAATCGCATTTTCGCGCGACTCTCTGCTTGTTTATGTTTTGAAACAGCCACTATATAGCTCTCGCGGCCTTTATACATGCGCGCTTTCTCACTCGCTTGCTCTATGTACAGAGTTTATATACATGTGTGTGTGTGTGTGTGTGTGTGTGTGTGTGTGTGCATGAGCGTGGGATTCGCGTGACGCGACGAAAATCGAAGTAACAGTCCGGAAGCTTCGTATTTAATCTGGCGATTCTTGCGCGCACATATAGCCGAGTTGTGTGCCCCGGGGGCGTCAGTCACGCTATATATATAGATATAGGTATATATATATATATATATGTAGAACTGAATAGCGCACCCTGTATATAATTGTTATATTACTGCGCGAATGTGATCATTGGATTTATCACGGGATTTTGTTTTTATAGTGCTATACAAAGACGAGCTTTAATATTCTTATTGAACATTATATACGAACTCCATCATAATAATAGACGTTACTTTATCATTGTTAAAAAGTAAGTGTATCGCACGTGCATTGAAAGTGAAAAAGGGTTACATTTTATTCGATTAATCACCGTATAGGATATATACTGGACGTAACGATCGATCTGCAGCACTCTCGATTCGTCAATTGCTGAATCAATTTAGTTTATATACAGTACTCGCGTGCGACGTACACGCAGCCCTGCATACATGCACCGATTTTTTCAAATTCGCCCGCCCTGTAAATGAAGCGAACCCTGCGGGGCGCGCCGACTCTTGAAAACCCCTCGGTCCAATTAAATCGCAAAAATATATCCTCTTGGCGAATCCCCTCCTATTAAACGGCTGAACCTCTTCACTGACGACCCGTGCTTCAACCCCCCGGCCGATCGAAAGCACTGATTCGAGTGCGGGATTTCCGAGGATTCGTGGGCACAGTTTTGCCCACCGGGCGTTTCCGAGGCGCATCAAATCCACCTATATATAAAGTGTGTAAGAGCCAGTTAGCCAGCTCGCACTCCAGCCGTTCGCGGAACCTAAAATGAGAGATGGAAGAGTGTGTGTGTGTGAGAGAGAGAGAGCTGGAGCCAGATTGGACTTTGAAATATTCAATGGACGGGTCATTTTTTTTCAGCGCAGCAATATGCGCGCACGCCACGTTCGTCCCGCGGAATGCCGAGGCGAAAAATAGGTTGCGCTCTTTCTATTATTTACCGACGATTGACCATTTCTATTTGGATCCGCGCCACGGCCAAAGAGCTGCTTTTTGTCGCACGTATGTATATATATATTGGTGATTCAGTGCGGATTTTTTGAACGAGTGCGTGCCGAATTGGATATTCGAAAAGCCGTGCGCACTGATTTCGTAAACATGAATTCCGATTGATAAATGTATGAATTACACTTTAAATAGAAACAAAGATTTTTCTTTTTTTTTCCAAACAAAATTGTATATACTTTTCTATACGTTCCACTTTCACTCGATAGTAAAATGTAAAATAGATGTAGTTTTATAAGAACCAGCATCATCGAAACTGAAAAAAATGCAGAACCGAAAAAGGGAAAGACTCGAGTGCGGGGAAATGCGATGCTTCTTTGAGTTTAACGACGTCGGAAAAACTGCAATGACGCGAAATAATCACTGCGTCGCAGTGTCTACGATGTCGTTTCCGTCTTCCATCCACTTGAAAAATTGAATGTACCTGACGCGACCAGTAATCTTATATCTCGATCGGCTAGTAATCGAAACACTTCTTTCATTGCCGCAGTTTTATTATAGAATTCTCGTTATCAAATTGTTATTATATAGATGAGAGCTGAAAGTTATTGGTTAATAAAACAAAATTGGTTGGAAAAAGAAATTTTATTTCAAACTTTGTAGCCCATTAAATTTTAAAATCCATCGTCGATTACAGAATAAATATTTGTTATTTTATATCAGTGCAATTGAATGAAATCGCAATTGATCCATTAATCGAACAAACCAACCGACTACATCACAGAATTATTTACTGAAATATTACCATAACCATAAGCTTTTTTTTGTTCACGCTCGAATGAATTGCAATTTTCGAAAAAAAAAGTAAAAAAAATCCGACACGATCTGTCCGAGTTTCTCATCCATCGTGAATTTGCTCCGTCCACCTGCGATCCCCTTTTAGGCTAATGAGAATGTGAATATTGACACCGGGGAAACGCTGCTTTAACGCAACCGCGTAATTCACAAATTTATATTACAAGTTAGTAAAATCATTCAGAGAAGCGCTTGCGTATCGAAACGACTAATAGTGATATTAATATTTTTGTAACGATAAATTTTTATTACTTTGACATTTGTATATCTTTATTATGAAAATATGACATCAGGAATTAGAACATCGATATTGTACACGGGGAAAAGTAAAAAGAAGAATCCATTGTGTTTTCAGGAGAGTATAGATAATAAACCGCGCGGAAGGAAAACAGAGTATAATTGCAGCGTAAACTTTTCATTGTATTTTTCCTCGAGTAACTCTACATTTAAAACTAACAAGCAAAACCATCAAGTATAGAAGCATCCTCCAATCAATCGAATCTTAATTAAAAAAAAGCCGAAAGGCGTTGACTTTCTTAAAAAGCAGTAATCCAATTAACGATAGTATCAGTAGAGGGTGCGGTTAAAAGCTCAGGGACAATGCGAGGCGCTTCCGATCGCGGCCATAAGTAATTGAAGAATAACATCTAATTTGCAATCGATGTTCGTATAACGTCGAGCAAATGAGAGAAAGAGAGAGAGAGAGAGAGAGAGAGAGAGAGACTCACCTCTCGATATAGACCTATATATAGTCTGGAAGCTCGCAGGTCAAACCGGGCGCAAACTGATTGAGCCGATTCGCTCTTCTCTCCTCTCCTTATCTAATACCGCTCCTACATATATACGGACTAGCATTATGCATTAGAGCAAACTGCAGCACGAACGCGTCTCTAAGGGGAAAGAGGCTAAACGGGCAAAGTAAATTTTCAAACGATGAATAGGTGTATGCCGCCGTGGCAGCGCAGTTCGCATTTACATAGCTTGGCGGTGAGAGCGAGAGAGACTAGGAGGGCTGCCGCCGCCACCGCACGTGTTTGACTTTAATCAAATTTCAAATAAACATCACATAATTCCGCTATTTTAGGCAAGCTCCCTCGTGGTTTAATGCCCCGTAAGTACCATTGCAGGTATATATATATATAGAGACAGCAGGTATATACACGCCCTGCGGCTCGCGAATTTTGATCGGTGTATAATATACGGGAAACCGGGGGAAACTCATACCCACACACACACACACGTGCAGCGAGGGATTTCTTGCGCCAGACGCTAAATGGCGGTGAACCCTTCCTGCGCGCGCGCACCGCCATCTAAACTTGGTCTTTAATAGAGAGAGAACCCGGAGATAAGAGCCGTTTTCCAACAATGTTGCGCCTGCATGGGGCGTCGCAACTACGACAATTTGGGATGGATATATACGTATTATATAAGCGTGGCGGCTCTTCGTCTCTCCGATGTGAACTAATGATTGAAGTTTCGCCGTTGCCAAGCATAGCCGAAGCTTTTTATTATTCCGCCGCGGAGAACTTTGCCGCAGCCGCAAGATATCGTTAGCCGGGGGGTTTTTAGCTCCTGGGGCAACAAATGCTTTCTCTCCCGGGTCGCGCGCGCGCGCGAACGACTGAATTTTTTATCCCAAACAATGACTTATTCATGACGAATGGAGCTTAGCACTCTAGTGGCTTGGCTCAAGTATTTTGGCGCTATATAGGACTCTATATACGTATACATTCTTTATGAGGTGTTTCGATGGGGGGAGGTAGAAAATTCATAGAATAAAAGATTCGGTATATATTGCACGTAATTATTATACTGATATGTATGCTTTGTGAAGAATGAACTGTTCAAGCGCAACGTTAATGATGTATAACTATTTATTTATTTAGTAAGCGCTGAACATTTTAGAATAAATAGCTACTCCAGCCTAGCATTGTTAAATCGATATTTATTTATTAAAATGAATATTTGTTTTAACAATAACGAATAATTTATTCTACCAAAGTAAATATTTTGTTGTTTCTACTTACTCACTATACAATATTTTAATAAGCTCGTGCATTATTATAATTAATATATTCATTTTTAATAAGTCTTAAACATTATGCGTACAGCAAAGTATTTGCCGTGACCAACTAATCTATCTTCTACCCTTTTAGCGAAATTAATTTTCGGCATGCACTTGAGCGAAATCCTTTTTTTTTTGTTTATGTGTGCAGTGGCTAGGCTGCCTAAACCCCTTGAAATACAAGAACTAATATGCAAAATAAACTCAACACCCGAACGAGTAGTGCACCCACGAGTTTCGTACATAAAAAAAGAAAACAAACAAACATTTCTCAAGCGACTAATTTTCCGAAGGCAATTTTTTTCTTTTTCGTATACTCACCAGGGTATATAACGCAAACGTTTGCAAAGAGCTTAAATATACTTCTCTCTCTCTCTCTCTCTCTCTCTCTCTCTCTCTCGGTGCTCGAACAATTCCAACCGCTTGAATTTCGTCTTGTATATATACAAAAAGTAAAAAAGACAAAATAAAGCTCGCCGAGGATGCAGGAAATGATAAGCTACAAAGCGGCTCTACTTTTAATAAGAGCATCTCGCCAAAGAATGCCACCGAAACCGTGCGGCGGCGGCGGCGGCGGCGGCGGCGGCAGTGGCGAGAAAAAAAAAGAGAGAGAGAGAGAGAAAGATGTATCTCACGTGAGTTTAATCTCCTCTTCTCTTTATTTCATCCGGCGTACACAATCTCGCCATTCCTTCGGAGGAGAGCTCGTGTGGGTCGGGGGGGTATATATAAGAGTTCCAGGGCTGTTGCGAGGGAGGCTCTACCCGGTCCGGAGAAAATTAACGTCGCGGCAGTTAGGAGGTGGAGAGGGTTCATTTTCGCAAATGAAAAAAGGAGGCGGTGCTAGTAAAGAGATGGGGACGGGATAGAAATTCGAAAAAAGTCTCTCATTAAAGGCGGATTATCGACGTTCCGCACGTCGCGCGTCTCTATATACGGTAGAAAGGGAAGGAGAGGAAAGTTCCGCGCGGACGATGCACCGATTAATTGCGTTATAAATACATTATCCGACTTGGTAAACTCTTTATCAGTGTCGCTCGAGGCAGAGAGAAAGAGAGAGAGAGAGAGAG
>UELV01092057.1:0-23237 GCA_900490015.1 Megastigmus stigmatizans
GTATTTTCAACTAAGTACAGGTCAAATGTACACCGTATAGTGATTGAATGCTCAAAATATTACGAAATGCAAAAATTCTCAAAAAAAAAAAAAAAATGTATATTCCCAAAACCTTCCCGGCCGGGAAGGGTCAGATCTGGCCACCATATGTGGGGTCCATTAAAGATCATTTGTAGGCAAAATGTTCTTTAAAGTTTTATTTTATCTCTTTCTTAAATCCCGGCCGCCTGGAGCTTAATTAGTCAAATGTGGTGATCAAAGGGTGAATATTATTAAAGGAAAATGAGTCTTATTTAAAATCTGGATTGACACATACAAAGTTGATTTGAAAAGAATCAAATATATCTTCTAAAATTTTGTTTGTAATATATTACAGTTACATTTACAAGAAAAGTGATTTGAAATCTTTTTATAGCATCAAAATGCGATAAATACACATTCGGATAAAAGAGAAGCCCAGCTCTTTTCTACTTATATTATGAAACTTCATAAGATTTACGTAAATTATTATCTTTTTTTTTCTATCTATATTGTGTATCTTTATCATATTTCTAGTATAATAAAATAGATAAATGACGAATAGAGCATATATATTAAATAAAAAATGAATGTAAAATAACATTAAATTATACAATTCAGATATTTCGATTAATAATATTAACTTGGTTGTAATAATTTGAAGTACGCTAAAAGATTGTCGATAAAGATAATTATTAATGATTTTAATAAGTCACATTAAAAATTGTAGTTTTTGAATAACGGAGTAGTTCAACTGCGTATACTAATCAAAGATCAATAAGCAAACATTATTTTAGATTTGGCTTCTACTCTCTATCCTATAACGCTCTTTCTAATATCCATGAACCGGTCATTCCTTCTAAAATACATTCTTCCATCTGAATCGTAAGCTCCAATGCCGCCGGGTCCATCGTCTTCTCACCAATTCTCAACTAAGATCTCCAGCTACCCGCATCAAAGAAAAAAAAACTCCACTAAAGGGATCCAGCAACAGGTATCCTGCCCACCCGAACCACATGACGCTCGTCCAAGGATCTCCACATCAACCCAGCGTGTCGTACAGTATATCCAGTATCGATCGATGAGCACAATAGACCAGGCAGCTGCGTAGAGCACAATGTGTACTCGGTAATATCGATCCCTCTGAAAAAGCGCCTACAGACTTCTCGCTTCGTTTTTTCCCTCCTACCATTTTGCCGCGGGTGGGGAGAAAACAGAGGGGCAGCAGGAGCAGCGCTGTAGCAGCACCAGCCGGCACCTTATATGTATATACAAACGCACACACAAGTACAACTCTCGCATCATCCCCGGGCGATTTTCGTCTGTGGGGGAAGGGGGGGGGGGGGATCAACTCGCGCGCTCGCAACCCCCTGACGAGTAAATATCGGCTCCGCCGGGTCTATGGCCGCCTAATACATCGCACCCCTAAGATTCGGCTCGTGTGCCCCAAGACACCGGTCTACGCACATAGTCGAGGATTCGTCTAATCGCGCGTGGTCCACCCCTAGGATATATCTCTGTGAGCGTGTATAACCCCTACCAGTGACGCAGCCTCCTCTTGCCTCCTGTCTACCGGATACGCACCTTGTTACGTGTGTTGTTTTCGTGGTTACTGCCAAGGTCGCGGGACACACATCCGCATCTACTTATATCAGGGATATCACGCACGAGAGGCAGCCCTGCGGAGCATAGGACGTAGGGATCCGCGGTAGCTGGTGGATATGTAAACGGTAGGACCCGTGTGTACATACGCGAGGGGTTGTAACGCATATCTAGACAATTTTAGGGACAGAGTCTGGGAGAGAATGGACGAGTGGAGGGTGCGTTTACGATCCAACAGTCACGCTTACAGTGTGTCTGTGCTTGTGTATGTTCGCGGGGTTGGGTACGAAAGGTGTAAGTGAGCGAAGCGAAAGAGAGTGAGAGGAGGAAAGCGCGTTGGCTGAAAGCGCGGGTTGGCACGAGAGAGAGAGAGAGAGAGACAGAGAGCTGGCGAAGAAGGCGTGGACGTATGTGCAGGCGAGTGTTTGTCTCACTGCAGACTCTGTGTCTGTGTGTGTGTGTGTAAGTGTGTAAGTGTGTAACACCGAAAGGGGCCTACATCGTCGGTGCTGCACAAGACCCTCGGCGTCCTCTTGCATTCACGTGCTCGCCTGTTACGACGCCCTATCAAATCCCCATTCATTTACATGCCCCCGAGGCGTCCTTTTCTCGCGAGTGCCCCGCGTGTATAAGAGCTCTCTCTCTCTCTCTCTCTCTCTCTCTCTCTCTCTTTCTCTCTGCGGGAGGAGCGAGAGAGCGCACAGAGGAGCTTGCCTTGATACCAATATTCTCGTGTGTGCGTGCGCGTGCTGCAGTGTGCAGTTGAGAGTGAGAGTATGTGGGCAATCCGGTTGCTTTAACGTGCTGCACATATATTTTTCTCGGTGTCTTTTTTTGGTTATGCACAATATGCTTTTTGTCGATGTATACCCTTGACGATGAGCTCTCGTGTACAGATCGAGAAACTTCTTCTTTGTCTCTGGCTGCGAGAGACCGGCTCTTTGAATTATCTTGCAGACTGCATTCGTGTACTGTGGGTATATATGCACAATCTCTTTGTTTCAGATCTGAAAAGTGAGTTAAGGATTTATTTGAATGTAAGCAATGTTCAAATTTCCAAATAGCTTTTTAAACTAAGAATATGTACGACCGAATAAGGATTTCACTAATTGTAAGATTGCTTATTTAATATTTATTAGTCATATCAATGAACAAAACGGATTGTAAATAGTTTTCTATGACTTAAAATTGTGGTAATTGATAATTTTTTTGTTTTAAAAATAAAAAGAAATGTAAAAATAAAATATATTTACAAAAAAGGGAAAACGCCAGCAACTGACGATCTACACTATTATCATGTTTTTGGTATATAACATATTTTTTTTACAAAAAGATTTAATAGAGCATTCAATAATCTTATGAAAATTTATAAATAATAAAAGAAAACATTATTTTTTCATATATTATAAACCAGTGGACATGCACTGGTGACTCACTGATCGCTCATTCCTGCGGTCACCTTATAATAATACCATTTATGTTGATAGTCAATTGTCTCATTTTACAGAGCAGTATATACTTATCATAAACAATTATTCGGTTTCGTATTTTGAATAGCAGTCAGTACAAAGAATAACTGACTACAATTTCAATCTGACCGAATGATTGGTACAAAATCCTTTGCTAAAAAGCAACTATTTCGAGTAATTTGAGATTGAAAAATGATGCGAGAATGTATTACTTAATATATATTTAGAGATTGTATCAGCACCGTTTTAAGACAGAAATTTATTAATTGAAAAATGTTATTAACTTTAAATGATTAAATAATAAAATTTAAGACAAAAACTGTTTCGCTGCAGTAATGGGACAATTGAGACATCGCAGTACCGCAGTACTGGGACACGTGTGCTCCTAAAGCGGGACAAATTATTTTTATACATAAAAAGTATCGTTTTTCGGCTTTATCATAATTGGAATATTTATTTTTAATTAACCTTACAATAAGTACCATAATTATTCATATTTCAATAAATATAGTATAAACTATTTATCCGTATAAGATAGTTGATGCATCTGACGGCCACCACTGCATCTGAAATGCTTGTATGCATCGGTGTGTATGTTAGTTACCAAGCACACAGGTTATTATGTTGTGAATTACGTCATTGCACTTTAGGTATTTAATAAAATCCTTCTACTAAAATATCAGAGAAATAAATTATATTAATATTTTATTACAAAAAAATGTTTTAACAATGATACTTCCTTCCGGGAATATTAACATCGAGTTAAATAAGTCACACTAACGGTTCCATAGAAAATTTTCGAAAGTATACCAGGTCAAAAAATAACTAAATAATTATAATTTTTATTGATTGTATTAATTTTACGGTAAAAATATTAACAAGGGCTTAGACAATATTGTAGAATAGTATATTTTAACATAAAAGTAACGATAATGAGGAACATGTTCATATTCAGTTACTAACATTATTAAATTCGTCCCAGTATCGGTACCAAATTTGTATTTGATCCTGTAGTGGGTACATTACAATCATGACTGAAAGTAAAATTTTAAACATTAATTCAGCTTAGGTTCATATATAAAATGAAAAATGGAATAAATTTAACATAACCTTATTTTGACATATACCTATAGTATTTAATAACTTTTTAAAACAGGCGGAAACGTGCAGATGTTTTTACATGTTCAAGTTTTTTGCAATCTTCAATCTACAGTTTTCTAAACGAATCGCCTGTCTTGGTTGTAAAAAATTGAAATTTAAGTACTAAAATTTATCCATTTTTCATTTTTTTTCTCGAATTTTATGTCAATAAGATCCTTTCAAATTTTGCATACACATGTTATGTATTATGGCTATTATATGAATCTTTTCAACCAATTTGTTAGATTGATAAAACATTGGAGTAACCTTGTAAGGGTAATAAGATATGGATTATAAAGTTTAAGTACTCTCAGATCGTCGTCTCAATGGAAAGAGAGCCTATCTCGACTTTTCAGATCAAAAAGCTTCTATCTCGACTTTTCTGGACAAAAAAGTGCTATCTCGCGAACACATATTATTCTTTCGTAATTCGATATAAGTACCCAAGATTTTTTTGTTTTTTCTGTTCAGCAAAATGTAGTTTAGTCAGAGAGCAAGGTTTTAAAATAAAATTATTCATATGAAATTTCACTTTTATGCAATTTTTATACTAACTTAAAACAGAAAGAAAAAGAAACATGTCCACAAGATAGAGCTTCTTGCCCAGAAAAATTGAGGTAGACCCTTAATGCCCAAAACAGTTGAGATAGAACTTTTTTACTCAGAAAAACTGAGATAGATTTTCTCATCTGAGGCGACTGAATGTGGATATTAAAAGTATAGGTGTGCTTTGGAAGAATTTATTTGTTTGTCTATATTAATTTTGTTTCCTGCATTTCACAAATTTATATATACTTGTCTTATAATGCTGAAAAAGAATTTAAAACACTTATTAGGAAAATATTGTTATGGTACTTTATCGTTTTTCCCTATTGTTTAAAAATTGTTTGTTATTGCATCGCATATTAAATGAAATCGCTGAAAATTAAATTCAGTGCGCCCAATGCACTCACTTCCATCGTCCGATCTACTCTTATCCAACCATTTAAATTTCAGTCGCCTCGCGCGGCACCAGAGGAGAAGAAAAAGTACGAAAGCCCGCGCGTGGCGCGACCGAGTGTTCGCAGAGGGAAGAGGCGGCAGCGCCAGGTATACATATATACATATCCCGTCACCCCGAGAAAAAAAAAAGAGAAGCATACAAACAGCAGCTCCCGAGAGAGCTCGAGTATATATGCGTTGGCGAGCAATAGAGGCGCGTGGGGGCAACTCTCCGAACACTCGATCCCTTATACTCATGTATTCCTGGTTAACAGACCGACACGTGTCCGTCTGCAGACTCAACCCTTTCGTGTTGTCTCGCCTCTCGACAGACGCACCAAACGCGTGTACGTGCACATGGCATATCTATAGCCGTACAGGTTGAGCGTACATGTAGCCACGTGCGTATATGAGTTCTTCGACGTTATCGCCGAATTCTCTCTCCTTCGCGATCGCTTTTATGTGTATCTTGTACGCACCTCTTGCGCATCGATATATACACCGTTTTGATTTTCGCTTTTGTGGGATAGGAGAGATTGAAAAAAATGAAAAAAAAAAAGGTACAAAACAAACTTGATTTTTTCATCAGGAGAACAGGACGAGGCTGGAGCATCCGTGGTGACGACTCGATGTGCGTGCGGCGTTCCGACACTCTCTCTCTCTCTCTCTCTCTCTCACACTTTCGACAAGAGAGAGCGTCGGTATGGGTCACACCGAGCTTCCGTCCGTGTGCTACGCACTTCCGACCGTGCGATGTGTCAGTGCGGTGGAGGAAGTGAGAGGGAAAGGTTCCAACGCTGAAACGATGCTGCGAACTGTTTAACGATGATTATATTTTTTTTTTTTTATAAATGGGTTATGTTTAGTGGTTTTTTTAAAGCTTTTTGTTACTTAATAAGATCTGACAATGCGTTACTTTTAAATCGACTTAGTGTAATGTATTCTACGCATGAATTGGATAGAAAACTCGCAAATGTTAGAAGCTCGTCTTTATGGACAGAAGGATTTAGAAATTTTACGCTAAATAAGTAGGTGTAAAAAATTTTTGACACGATTTTGTAGACTTACTTTAAATGTTCTATTGATATTTTCATGTAAAAGACCAAATTAAAACCTTAAAAAGAAAATATGTGAATCATATTCATATTTAAATTGTTTCGAATCGGATTAAGAACATTAAGATTTTTTTACCCACTAAAAGTTGGGAAACTGAATAAATTGAAACATATTTTTATCCCAAAAGTTGAAATTGACAGGACTAATCTCAGATATTTTTCAAAATTTTTATTTAATTTGTTTTCATAGTAAAGTTAATATTATACAAAAGTTAAATGGTAGCAGAATGTCTATAATAAATGGTTTTTTATTCAATTATCGTTAAATTGAAGTCCGAACTAAAGTTAAGAAAGTCGAAAATATTAATTTCAAATAGACAACTAACAACTTTTTATTTAATTGGTTTTCACAGTAAGGTTAATATTATACAAAAGTTAAATGGTAGCAGAATGTCTATAATAAATTGTTTTTGATTCAATTATCGTTAAATTGAAGTCTAAACTAAAGTTAAGAAAGTCGAAAATATTAATTTCGAATAGACAACTAACAACTTTTTAAATTCTACGATAGTTAGATTTACATTGTAAATATAAGTATTCGTAATTTTAATTAAGTTTTGTCTAAAGTTGCTTAAAATAGATTGATATTTATAACAAGGCATTTTACATGTGCTGATAATGATAACTGCATTTTTGATCAATTAATAGCAAATCATTTTTGTCGTTGAATATAAATATTAACATAAAATTTTAAATGATGGTGTCATTCCAACCGTATAGTTTCTGCTTAGTCATTGCTTAATTATTATGAAAACTTGCAATAATATCTTAATCGGCAATAACATATTAAGTAGACTTTAACTCGATTTCAAAGTTCTTTTCCTACTACATTTTTTTGCATTACGTGTCAATATGGTTTATCAACTCCCAGTCTAGTATTAACTAGTTTCTATATACTACGCACAAAGTTACTCAAGCTGTTCGATATTTGTGCAGCATTAGATGATAGGCAGTTCCTCAAAATAACTTTATTCCTTTGAATATATTTTATTTTAAATTATTTTACTATTATAATGTACTATAATATTCGATAAAAGAAGGGCACAGTGGTTGATATATTGCTACACGCGTTAGGCGAGGTCTATTTATTCTTTACTAGCAATTTTAGTTGTTTGTAAATTCGTCTTTACAGACGATAATCGTTACTTAAATTATACTTATTACTTTATATTCAGTATTTATAGCTTCAGTAGCTTTGAATATGCATATATTTGAAAATTATTAGGTGTTTTTTAAATCAACTGTGCATTTAAAGTAGGTATCAAAGAAAATTTTCGTTATAGAAAATGTTCCGTAAGTAGTCCTGATTCGAGCACATAACATACAATTTTTGGTGAGCAATCGCATTTGCATCGATTCAAATTTTAAATAGCATATAAGAAATAAACTTTTATATTCCTGTAAAATCTTGTTGTGTAAAATCATCGCCAAACACTCAATATGTCCCATAAAGATACAGACCTGCACCGATCTCTCTAACTTCTTGCCTCTCTAAACAACTCATATACCTAGCATTTTCGGCTCTCTGTGTACACCCACTATTACAAGAGCGAATTGTCTAGGCATAGATAGAGAGCGAGCCAGACTCACGCACCCACCCGCGCGTAGTAACCGAAATAATAGTCGAAAAGCCAGGCTCCCCGAGCTCCATGTTCTCCTAATCGATGTCCCGACTTACTTCTCTATCGCCTTCGTATGTACACGCCGCACACGCTCAATCCTCGCTTCGCACGCAAACTTCTCTCTTCGTTCGTAACGCTATATATGTGCTATTGTGTGTGCACGAGGCGAGACGAGAGAGCGCCGAGCGCGCGGAGGGACCGAGGCTGCCGTTGTAACACAGCTGGTGGACGCGCTTATATATAGTATGACGCCTGACGTACGGCAACCGACGCCCTTCGCAAGCTTGGCTGTAAGGGCAGCGGTGCCAGGACTTTATGCCCGCCAAGCAAGTGGTTTAAGGGACCGTGAGGAATTTCATGCGTGTGCGCAGAATGGGAGAAGTGCGTGAGTCGCCGACGACGAGGGAGAGAGCCCTAAAGAGAGAAATAAAGGTGCCGTGCGTGCGTAAGAGGGAGACGGAACGAGTGAAGGGATGTGGCGCGAAACGCGCCGACGCTCCCAGGCCGAGTTACACCGCACGATGTATAGCCTCTTCGCTCTTCCTTCGACTCGACCTTCTCTTGCTTCGCCTCGATGGGAGTGATTTTTTTCTTTTTTGTCCATTGCGCTTTTTTCTTTTGGTTTCGAACCGATTGATCACTATAGCTAGAACATGCGTTGGTATATACAAGAAGATCTTGTAAATTGCGCAGTTAAACCGGTTCGATGAGTGTTTTATTTCTCGGTGCAGTTGCTTCGTTGATTCAACGAGTATTGCACGCGTTGACGACTTATGGAAATGGGGATTTGAAAAATTAGATGACTGATACTTTATTTATGAATGAGAAGATTGATTGGGAAGCTAGTTTTAATATATAGAGTTGTATTTTGGTGCAGGACAAAACTATTTATATAAGACAATTCTTAAAAATATTTATCTAATGAACTATTTTTTTACAATCAAAGATTATTTGTTAGCAAAAATTTTAAGCTTATGATAAATTATATAAATTTCGATTAGTCGTGGTTTAAAAACAAATGCATAATTTTGAGAATAAACTTTACTTTAATTTTTATTAAATAAAAAAAATAATATAAATAACAAAACGAATGATTTACAATTCTTTAATGTATAAAAAATAGATTATTTATTATAACATATTTAGAGCAACATTAAAAATAAGAAGAAAAGTTTTCATGTTACGAATAACTTTACTGGTCTACAATGAACAAAAAATAATATCTAGATGATGTCAAAAAATATTTATATACATACTATTCAGTCACATTATGATATATTGTATTGAAAAAATGAATCAGTGAATTATAATCTTTCCTTTAAAAGTCTTTTCTTTGTAGAGTTTTCCTTAAAACGATACTTATATACACTCAAAACATAGTTTGTTATTATTGTTTTAATATTATATGTTAAGGTGTTATATGTTATGTTATATATCGTCGACTCGATAGAAAAAGGTTACATCTCAATTTTGTGAGTAGAAAAGGTTTTATCTCCATTTTCTGATTGTAAAAGGTTCTATCTCGTAAACTTATTTTTTTACGAGTGTGTTTGCACGACAAAATCTTTTGTAAACACAAAATTATATATTCCTAGCAATGAATTTTAATCAATAAGATCTCAAATTATAGGTAATTAAAGATTCTTTCAAACATATATTGTAATTTTTTTATCAATTTCTATTTTATCAGACGATCAAAAAAAATTTCATAATTACAAAGTTTTTTTTATGAGAAAATAATACAGAGTTAGGTTAGTTTGAGGTTATGTCTGCAATCTAATTACGGAATGTTGGTTAAAGTATCTTTGACAACTAACAAAACTTTATTGCTCTAACAAACCGTTTTATTGCGTGTAATGAAAAATAAAACTGGGGTTGTTTAACATATCGCACTTATCCTTCAAACGACTGCAGTATGAAGGTTTTATTAATTCAATGCTTATTTTCTACCAAACAATTAAAATAAGAGTGCAAACAATAATTAGAAACTTTAAGCATTTGCCCTGCATTCCGTAAATTTTCTTCATCCAAAAAAAAAGTACATCTTTGCGAGTGCAGCGTGAATCTCCCCTCCGATCTTGTCTGCATGAGAATACGCGATCCTCTTCTCGATGCAACAGCAATGCAGTGCTGCACAATTCTCGGCGTCCACTCTGCACGCGTCGGACGGGCAGAGGCAGAGGAAGAAGGAGATAGAGAGAGAGAGAGAGAGAGAGAGAGAGAGAGCCGAGCAGCTTTGGCGGCTCAAAAAGCGTTACACACGAAGAAAACAAACTCGAAAAATAAATCACGTCCCAGACGTTCCTGCTATCCTGTTCGTTTTAGTCTTCAATTTGACTTTCACTTCTCCCTGCCCTTGGCAACATCCCCGCGCTCTCTTTCTCTCGCAAGAGCTGCTTCCATACTCGCCGTCCGTTCCCTATAATACACGTCTCCGCGCTGCATTACAATTTCATCTCTCTTTCTCTCCCCTCCCGAGTCTTTGACCTCGCCAAACTTCTCTTTCACTCGCCTCGTAGTCTGCTATTGAAAAGAGAGGAATAAAGGAATGTGTAGAGGAAGAAAGAGAGACAGAGAGGGAGAGAGAGAGAGGAGGAAGAAAAAAGGATGGGTACGAGGATGGGTCTCCCCCTCGTGTGTCGGCATTCGAGGCCCGAGGTCCTTCGACCGAGGCAGAGAATAAAGGAAGAGAAGAAGAAAAAGCGGCAAAGGACCCTCGAAGGGCTGCCTCAAAGTCGGCCAACCAATTCGGCCTTCATGATTCCCTAGTAAAAGTGCGTAGGCGTACGCCCTTTAGGGACGAAACGTATAGTGGTCTCGCCTGTAGCACCCGTACCTACCCATTTCGATGGCTCCCCATCAAAAGATCGTAAACGACGACGCCTGGGAGCGCGAGCGCGCGCGGCTCGACGCTCGCAGCTGGCTTTACGACCCCACCTGTATCTCCGGCCTCGCTCTGTGCAGTCCTTTGCCTTTCTGTATACCCGGCTACACCGGATATACACTCTACGAATTTCTGCGTAGAAACGCGCGTAAACGTTATGACCTGGGGAAATTGTATGTATGCGTCGCTGGTAAGCTGATGACGTTTCGCATCGATTTTCTGCCAACGCAAAGAAAGAATCGTGCTTGGATTTTTGTTCACTGTTCCTCTGAACACCGTTCTCTATTGAATTTGCTTTTCATGTTGTCTTGGGTTTTTAAAATTTATAAAGTTTCTATTAACTTTTTAATAATATGTATAGTCTATGTAAAAAAATATGATATTTGGGAATAGGTACCCCATCAACAAAATCAATATTTGCAGAAAAAGAAAAAAATTGCCGAGTGAAAAGTACTTTTATCAAGGAAGGAATAGCCCAATAACCCAATAACCCAATAACCCATTAACTTAATTATGTGCAGTTTTATAAAAAAATATGATATTTAGGAATAGGTACCCATTAATGAAACCAATATTCTTTGCAGAAAAAGAAAAAGCGGAACTATACCAAGCACTTTTATCAAGGAAGGTATAGCAATCACAGTTGTACTTAACTAATGAATAACCAAACGTATTTATATTTATGACAATGACTTTTGCTACCAAACTACAAAGATAATTTAGTGATCACAGACATCTTTTAGACAATTGTGCGAGTTTGAAGCCTTTTATACCCGGTGATCATTAGAATCGGCAAATAAAATTTTGGTTTTTGCAGAATTACATGTATTTTTTTTAGAATACTATACATTGTTTTTTGTACAATAAACATGAATCGTAACACTGTAGACGTATGGTTTAGATTAAACTGGATTCTTGTATATTCCAGAATAGATTATAAGTTCATACACTTAATTGGAGTAAATAAAGCTAAATAAATCGTTCTAGAATAATTTCGAGCATGTTTCTTCTTTAGAAAAATAATAGGTTTGAAAGAGCTAAGCAGGGGAAGTGAATTTGATATGATAAAGGATTATGTTTTCAACTATAATGTACAGTCAACTACAGGATATCGAATATAGAATAGAATAAGTTATGTTTTATGATTGCTGCTTTACATAATATCTTATACATATTTATTCTTGAAAATAAATAAAAATTCGAAAACAATGTGTTTTCATCGTTTTTATAGAGACTATTGAAACTATCGACATAAGCAAATATATCTGCATGTTTTGATGAAGACTGTTTGAATTTCCACCAATGTTGTACTGCGCCTTTATTTTATTATGCATGCATGAAAGTGCTCAATGGCAAAGAGAAATCCTTATATACACTTTCTGTTTATAAGTAGCATTACGTATACGATTTGAAATATGAATGTACTTGAAACAAAAAGTAGTTATTTCATGAGCTTTTTCAAATATACGTAAGAAAAATAGCGCTGAAATTCATTGGTGCATTGTTTCCTACAATTTACTCATTTATTGCAATAAATAAATAATAATTAATAAAAACTGTATATAAAAATAACACTAGTCTTACACAAGAAATTAAGAACATTAAGAAATATTACTTATGTCGACTGTACTTTACTATAAACTGACAAAGAGTTTTCTATCGGTCTTACAGTCATGAAATTAAGAAATTAAAATGAATAGAAAATATAATTTTTTTTAACTGATCCTGCAATATTATCTCGCACGTTTACGTTAATATTTAATATCGTAATTCAGGTTAATGATACTTACAATATTTAAAAAAAATTTAAGAATAATTTAGACATACGTTAAGTAATAATAATAACTTCACCTTTAATATGTGAATTGTAACGGATCTGCTCGACTAAAAATCCATGAAAAATAAAGCGATGTCTGGGAATCGGACCCCAGCGCAAGGCAAACGCCTTATCATATGCAGCGCTACAGCCGTACTGGCTATCAACAATTTATATTAGTCCCTGAACCGAATCAGATGTCGGTAAGCAGGGATTTTCGTGTCGACTACACCTGAGATCGAAGCCATTACATCTCTCACCCTAGAAGCGACCTATCGTTATGTTAACGATTTGGAGCTCGATCGACTCGATTCCCACAATGTTCCTATTCATCACCGGGAACTCGAAGACGGGGTGGCCCCTGCTCTCTTGCATCTGTATCAACGGAGGAGAACGAAGTGCACTCTGGCCGCCTATCGCATCTTGAGTTTGAGAGAATCGTACTAAAAACGTATCATCCATATGACTCGTGTGTTTTTTCAGTGTACGGCAGAATATAGCCGATCTACACAACGTCAGGGCTCAAAGGCATTAATTTTTATGGTTCAATGAGGATCACTGACGGAAGGATTTTTAATGGACAGGATAGTGGGAGTTTCTCTTTCTAATTCCAACAGTGCACGCGGACTGGAAACCGCAGTCATTTAATAATTTGAATGCCGCGTAAAGCAAACTGTTATTCCTTTTTTAATTTCGAACACTGCACGCGGGCTATAGAACCAGTATTCAATAATTTTGAATGCTTCGAAAAGCAGTAAACTTACAGTACATAGGACAAGTCGTTCGATCATATTTCGTGGGTAATTTAAAGCTGGGCGCCATGTAACAGATTTGAACCCTTTTCGCACTTGACTCGACGCCTGTCACCATGACCGGTAGTCCATCTTCATTCTTGGCTATCGTTCTATCATTCGAGTCACGTTGATGTTATGCACACTATGAAAGTGGATATAGTGCTTTCCTATGACCGCGACCAGACAGATTTACGCGTACATACTATTGCTGCGATGCGCCATGTAAGACCATATCCACACTACGGAGGGCCGAATGTAGTGTTTTCATGTACTGACACCGCCAGACTTCCACGCGCAGAGCGGCAAAACTTGTCTAGAAATGCCATTTCCCTGTGACTGAGAGGCAGTTGTATATGTCCGTATGTCTCCGTGTACTGGTATAATCCCAGCCGGATACACACATAACGACTCAGAGGCTATGGTGCATGATGACAGGAAGAAAGGAGTAGGAGAATTCCGAAAAACTGCTGACCTCCTGTCGAAATGGATACATCGAACGATGGAGGCGAACATCGTTTGATCGGAGACCACGATCACATCGTGGATCGTTTTGTTGGACGCCATGTAACGGGGTAGGATTTGGAATTGCGAGGTAAAAATACGCGGACGCCGGGAATTGATCACACGCATTGGCCTCGACTCTGCTACATGTCCTACTGACGACTTCATGCCGGTAACACAGGGACCTACTATTCGCCGTCTAGCTTCTCAAATCCACTACCCGTTATAGTAATTAAAAAAAAAAAGATCTACGCAATAATGAATAAGTTCTTAAATTACATATTGCAAATTTTTTATCAGTCTCAATAACCTAACAAGAAAAAAAAATATAATAATTTAATTTACTTAAAAATTTTTTTTAGACAAGAATAAGATACAAAAAATTAAGATTTTAAGGAGATTTTGGAATCATTAAAAATTTAAATTCCCCGCACTTACAACGTCGAATGCCCCACAAGGTTTTTCAAACTTTTCACATTAACAAATTAACCAATTGAATTAAAATTTTAGGAGATGAAAGAATGATTACACAGACCCATAAAAAAGTACTGGAGTTAAGACCGCCTTATTGCTATGTATTTTGGACTCCTAAATACGAATCTGAAATAAAAATTAGTGGTGATCCTATTTATTTTCGAGAGAACTAAAAAAAATGAATTTCGAGATATCTTAAATTACGAAGTTAAAAATTGGTTTTCATTATTTTGGCAAGTTCTTTTATGAAGTACTTAACGCGTCCTTCAAAATCCATTTTGAATCACCTCCATACGATTTTTTGTCTACGAGATATGCCAATTATATAACGTTACAAGTTCCAAACCGTATTTCAAGAGAAAAAAAAAATTGAACAAACAAGTATCGCTTTGCATGCCCGTGAACTTTAAATTTGGAATTCTTAAATTTAAAGGAAGAAGTTAAAATTGATGTAAACAACACAACATTCGATACACAATGTTTAGTTTGAATGAATTTTAAACAAAATTTTTGTGAAGCTTGAAAATTTTGCACTAAATTACACAAAAATTGTAGCTATATATGCTTAAACAATTTTTTTGATTTTGCACAAATTTTTTATCTTAAAAAATGTCACCTCAAATATATTATAAGCGAAAAAACTTATATTATATTTAGTTATAGTAAATAAAATTGAAAAAAATAGAAAACTCCATTAGGGCAGAGAACTATTTCGAAAAAGGTCATAAAATCCTTAGGATTACTCGACCTTTCCATTGCATTTCTCGGCTCACCATAGAGCCCTTCCGCCTATTCATGAGTTCCTGTCGGCAACGTTTATCTTTAAAACCAGCCGAGGCTCTCCCTCGCTCTCTCGTGTCGCTTTCTATTACAGAGGGTCGGCCTCTCGGCTGCAGCAGCAGCAGCAGCAACAGAGAGGCGGAATAATGTAACCTTGGGTCTGGGCTGCAAAGTGGCGTGTGGGTCTCTCTTTTGTTCGGTGAGCCGACGCGCCCACCCGATCATTATCGCGCCGCGAGCGCCTGCATACTAATCTGCCTCAGGGCTGCCACAATTAGGCGAACATGAAACGGCGGAGGATATTTTCTCTCTCTCTCTCTCTCTCTCTCTCTCTCTCTCTCTCTCTCTCTCTCCTTGCACTTGGGCCGAAGGACGATGACGGTTAGGAGAACGATGACGCGGGAATGCACGATTGCATGCACTCTGCTGCAGCAGCTGCTACTCCTGGCCCTTACATTGCGTTCAGTTCGTAGACAGAGAGCCTCTCGCTTTATTCGGACTGGCGTCTGCGCAAACTAGGCTGCGGTTGTCACTGATTTTTTTTTCTATTTATGGTAGGTAATTTATAATGCAATTATCTATTTAGTTCAATGTCATCTAAAAGAAATGAGAAGTATAAATACGATGTTTGGAATAGCTATATTGTAACATAAATGCAGTTTTTAAGAAAAAATATTTTTTTAGTTTCTTGCTATATTGTTAATAAACTTACGTTAATAAATAAAATTATTACAGAAATTAGTAAGTTAGTACTTCGCAAACGAGGTATATTGTCATTGCAGTTATATTCTCGATTTAATCGCTTGGAATATTCACTGCGATTATTGCGTAATATGTGATAAGTAGATGGTAATTAACGAAGGTTTATAACAAAAAGAATCTCAAAAATGTCCATAGATTTATTATTTTAATTACTTTTATGAAGTGACCTTTGTCTGCATAAGATTTATCAGTTTGATGCCGATTTAAGTTATTGATAAGCACAATCAGACAAGATATGAGATTTACACATCGCTAGACCCTTGCCCTTACAATATTTGTTTTACAATACTTAGTTTAATTTAAATTCTCTTACCATTTAATTAACATGTTAGTCTTAAGCATAAAAAGTATGTAGTTATATTATACACAAAGGTTGTAGTGTATTGAATGATGTATAAAATTTTGTTTTACAATACTTTATACTTGTAAAGTAATAATTATTCAATTTATTTTATTTCGATGATCCCTTTTAAGTGAGGTTTGTAAAAGAAATTTTTCATAAAAAATTATTGCATAAAGGCACACAAAGAAAGTGGCACATATATCTTAATTAAACATCGTCAATAAATATTCAATTTCCATAATCCTTGACTATACTCATGGACCGCAAAATGATAAAACAGATTTTCAAGATGGTAAAAGCGCATCGAGCAGCGCTTAAACGACAGAAAGAAAAATCAATCCGCTCTGTCAGAGCCTCAGAGGCGCGAGGCTCGGTAAAAAAAGAGTTATGAAATGCAAATGCCGAGGCGGTCTGTTTCGCTCTTTTTTTCGGAACTGTCATCCACGAGGAACCAGGAAATCATGGAGGATCATGGGGTTACCTCGGCGGCGAGTTCTCTGGATTCCCTTCCACGAGTAGGTATACATGTATAGAGCCTCTCGAGAGCGCGACCGTCATGCCTCTCTCGTGGTATATCTGTGGGTATACAGCGTGGACTCGAGCGCTATTGGAGGAACGAACACAAAGCGCGCGGCTCGTAAAAGCAATTGCTCTCGGCGTGGAATGGTAGGTGTGGAAAAGACAAATCGTTCGGATGTCAACTTTACCAGGATACTATATAGACAAGGAGCCTGTCAATGTTTTCAGCAGGACTTCAGCGGTTTTTTTTGCTGCTGCTGCTGCTCCATCATTTTTTTAAAGTCGAATTTTCTGTTTTGCTGGTGTTAATTGGCCAGTAAATGGCAGGCGTGAATGTAGGTCGCAGTCGACTTTCCATAAATCCTGCAGCTGTTCGACTTCTACAGCTGTTAGTAAGTATTTGTTGGTAGATATGCTTGGACTTAATCATCTACTATACCACAAGTATGTCAAATGCAATAGTATATTATATAAGCAATTATTTACTTAAATTATCTGTTTACAAAACATAATTGAACGTAAATAAATATTACACTGCAGTAACACGATTATACGGAAACATTAAGTATGAACTAATATTATAAATTGAAAATTGATTCTATCGTTCCTTTTTTTTAATTCATAATAGGCGAAAGGCTAAATTGATCATGATAGAACGCATATATAAGCAAAAATTAAAATCCTTTATGTTTGCTAAAGGATTTTAATTTTTGCTTATATTTCCGTTCTATGATGATCAATTTAGCCTTTCACCTATTATGAACTAATATTAACTTTATATAATAACAAATTAAGATTGTGATAAACTGCAAGAAAAATAAAATAATTGTAAAAGTAAAATGAGACTTCATTACTCACTTGAGTCAAATACTCATCTTGGAATCAGATTCAGTATACAGTAACAGATATACAATTTTTTAATTAAAAGCCACCAAGGTACGTAATGTGTGAAATAATACTTTTATTAAAAAGAGGATAATTCGATAAAAAATAGTTTAATAAGAAAACTTAACAAAAAGTTTATAAAAGCACAAAATGTACGAAGCTGTGATTGTAAGTTAGAAACTGTATACAAACCTTGCAGTATTTATAAGAAATATTTTGTAATTTGTCTTATTGTTAATCTGGGAATGTAATTTTAGTTTCAGTTTTATCCTGTTACTGATATTATTATCAAATTTTCAAATTGTTCATAATTTATTTAAAACATTAAGATACATTTAGTTCAATCTTACACAATATTCGCTGTATTCAAATGAATATAAAATTTTCTACTTTTCCATTAGAACTTCATTTAAAACACTTATTATTTATTCAATGTTTTTCATTCGCTAAAGATGTTTTCTTAATTAGTACTCATAATTGGTTATTTTTTAAAACTATAATTTGTTATTTTCACGTATAAACGATCTGTACCCAACTGCAACCCATAACAACATATATATATATATATATAATATATAATTATAAAAAAAACAATAATTATAGTAATTACTAAAATCTGTACCTGTATCTAACTAAAATCTTTATAGTAAAATTAATTATTAATTTTTCAGATTAAAGGTAAGGTTTACTAAAAATGTTATGAATTTTTTTAACTAAAATATTCGTGTTACAGAAGCATTTTCCCTTTACAATGAACTTCATAATTTGTTATTTCTTAAAACTATAATTTGTAATTTTTTAAAACTATAATTTGTTATTTTCAGGTCTAAACAATCTATACCCAACTGTACAACTTTATACATAACAACACATAACAATACATAACAACTTTATAAAAACCAATAATTATAGTAATCCATCACTTGCCAAACTAAAATCTGAATCATAAAATTAATTATTGATTTTTCAGATTAAAGGTAAGATTTACTCAAATTTTTATGAATTTATTGAATCTAAATACTCGTACTACAGAAACATTATCTCTTTACAGTGAACTTCACAAACTTCCTTCTCGGCGTACATGTTTGCTGGATACTTCGTTACACGGGTATTGAAGTTCGTATGAAAATGTACGGCACATGGATTGTACGTTACACGAGTAGGTACCTGGATGTATAATGCGAATGTATAGACATGTAAAATATACGGCGCTTGGATTGTACGTTACACGAGTAGGTACTACAAATGTAATGTGTACGTAGACATGTAATTTTTTTTTTACATTGAGCAAGAAAAATCTTAAATAAGACTTATTAAGCTTTACATTGTTTATTTACATATGAAAGGTAATGACAATATTATTACAACGACATTGTTTTAAATTTGTAGATTACAAAGCTTAAAGAAATCGCAAAGGTATTTACATTCAAAGACATTGGGTTTTGCTAAAAGCATTTCTACACTGAGAGGTGCTCAAAGATTGAATTTTTTAGTTTATTAATTAATATTGATCTTTCAGCATTTCAGCGAATTTAATAAATTTTAATATTTTTCCAGAGTATCCGATTGGCAAGTTTTTCCATGAGAATATCACAGTTGACGTTATCGGAAGCTCTAGCTACGTTAAGAAAAGCAGCGAGAAATTATTTTCGTTTGGTAAAAGCTTGTTTTATTTGAAGGGCTAGAATTGTAAGTTTGTTCATACACGACTTTTCTTTTCCAAAACCGGTTTCATTTTTGGGCAAAATATCTAATGCTTCGCACCACCATTGGATGCTGTTTTTAATTACGGTGTGTTCATAGTAGCGAGTGCAACAGCGTAATTATGGCCGAATCTTAGGCTTCCGTGCTATCCCGAGAGTCCCCACAACTGATAGAGAGCTATATACAGTCTCAACCCACAATCGCTAGATGTGTTGCATGCTTTAACATTTACTCGCGTGCTCGTTTCTGTTGAATCGCAGGTCTATTAATTGGGTAAGGCACAAAATCTGCTCGTGTGCACGGTTTTGTTTCAACGATACGGCTGTTTGTACTTGCTTGCATACATTATACTCGTGTAGAGTAATCGTAGATTATAAGTAACATTGCGACAGAGTGGCACAAACGAAAAAGATTTGGGCCTTAGGTCTCCAGGTCCAGTCTTTCCTGTGATTTGATTCACATATATTTAGAGCACATGCAAATTTTTGATAATTTACTTAAAACATTGAGATCCATTTCAACCAATTTTACATAATATTCGCTGTATTCAAACTAATATAAAATTTTATACTTTTCCATTAGAACTTCATTTAAAACATGATTTATTATTTTTATTTATTATTTATTCGATGTCTTTTATCCGCTAACGATGATTTCTTATTTCGTACTCATAATTTGTTATTTTTTTAATATAATATGTTATTTTCACGTCTAAACGATCTGTACCCGACTGTAACCCATAACAAAGTTATAAAATCAAAATAATTATAGTAATCAATTATTTGTCAAACTAAATTTTTTATCGTAAAATTAATTATTTATTTTTTAGATCAAAGTTAAGATTTACTCAGAATTTAATGATTTTTTTAAACTAAAATATTCGAGTTACAGAAGCATTTTCCCTTTACAGTGAATTTCATAATTTGTTATTTTCAGGTCTAATCAATCTATACCCAACTGTAACACATCACTTGCCAAACTAAAATCTTTGTCGTAAAATTAATTATACATTTTTCAAATTAAAGGTAAGATTTACTTAAAATTTTATGAATTTATTGAACATAAATACTCGTACTACAGAAACATCCCTTTCCAGTGAACTTCACAAACTTCCTTCTCGGCGTATATGCTTGCTGGATACTTCGTTACACGGGTATTGAAGTTTGCATGAAAATGTACGGCGCTTGAGTTACACGTTACACGAGTACCTCAATGTAATACGAATGTATAGACATACTTTGTACATACTGTACAAAATATACTAGGTGAAACATATATATATATACGTACCTGGAAATCAAATATGTTAATAACTCCATAAAATTTATTTCTCTTACGATAAACTGCTAAATTCTAAAATATATTGTAGTATTTTCGTTTTTCTGTTTTCGCAGCCATTTTAGTTAATTACTACTCTCTATAACTAATTAAGTAAATATAATCTTGAAGTACGAACTAGCACTTCGATACATCTTAAAAATGAAGTTTGTCGTAGCTAAATTAACTAAATTTCAACTGTACTGTCCATACCTGAAGCAACGAGACTCTCTACAAATAAGGGCCTTCTCACTATTTTATTTATTAATATACCACCTCTAATTTTTCACAGTGTAATAGTGAATACTCATTAAAATGCATTGAGTTTATTTATCAAATTCTGATTTAGAGTAAGAGTAAATTATTACACTGTAACAGCGACAAGTCTCTTTATTCATAATTAGAGAGTACTTAAAGTCAATTCCCCTTTAATTGTAGGCGTTGTAACATGTCGCGTTCGGAAACGAGAGCAAATAGAGGCCGCGCCCACCACGAGTCGCGCAATCAAAATATCGCTCTCCCCCTCGGTGTACATCCCAACTGTATATACACACATCGAACACACACGTACATTGCCGCACACATTGACCCCTTCCAGTCGGATACATAAAACAGCCGGTGGCGAAGTTTCGCGCATCGTTTTTATACGCTCCCAATCGATGCAACCAAAACGGAGAAACAAAAAACGTCGCGCGATTCCGTCGAGGCGTACAAGGGTATATAAGCATCCCTAAATGTCAACCCTCCCATTCACCCTTCCATAGACGGACCGGTGGGTTGTCTATATACTGGACTGCAGGCGATCGCCTTGGTGGTGTCCGCGTGCGTCAAAGACACTCGGAAGATTTGCAGAAGTGATCGGTAGTAGGGTATCATGTCGCCGATAGGCTCGCCGTGTGCGCGGCCACACAACAGGAGGGGGCGAACAGGGGGAAGGGGGGGAGGGCCGCGTGTTGTCGCTCGTATCGCTGACTGTATATGGGTGTCTGTGTGTGTGTGTGTGTGTGTGTGTGTGTGTGTGTATTTCCTGGTCTCCTGAAATTCAGGCGCACGCGATATATTGGCTATAATCGGCCCACGCACACCGGCCTCTATACATATACGCACGGGAGGATGTGTTGGCGCTTCTAAAGGGTGGTGGCGGAGTCGATTTTGCCGAATACCGCGAGGGAAGGGAGGAGTTCTGTGTGTATACGAGAGAGAGAGAGAGAGAGAGTAGGTACGTGACACGGCGCGCATCGACACACGCTCCTCCCACTCGGCAATTTTTTTTCACGGAACAACCGCACGCACAATCAGGAATCCATGACGCGCCGTCGCTGCTGCCGCTGACTTCCCGCGCAGAACTGCTGTCAGCCGCATATGTGCGCGCTCCTCCTCGTCTCCCGGGTGTTTCTCTCGCGCGCGCTGACTCCTGCTCTGTATGTACCTGTACGTCGATGATGTCAGAGTGTGGGAGAGAGCTGGAGGTGGTATATGTGCGCGGCTTCCCGGGGGATAGAACCAGAGGGAGAAATGGTTTTACATCGTTGTGATGTAAATGCTCGAGATGGTTTGTTATTGATACAGCAATTTATGTTAAAGTGCATGCGATTTTAATAATTATCGGATAATGTTTATTTGAAATGGCGCGTGTAATGGTTACGAGAAACTTGGACTTAGAATATAAAAACAAAAGTTATATCGTGTAAAATGTATTTACGTAAATTGAGCTTGCGAATTCTAAGATATTTTGATGTACTTTTTGCAGAACAATTTTTACAGTATAATATTATGTAACAGTATATGAGTACAATGAACTATTCTACTTCAATACCTGTAGATTATACCTACATTTATTATTCAATTTTGATTAGCTGTTTTTTTTTACATTGGTATATGATTTTTCATCCATATTTTATTAATATTATGTATTCTTTATTAGAAAATATTTATTTTGTTTTAATTTATTCTAAAATATATGGTTCAATTAACAGATTCATAATTTTATAATATGACCATTATTAACACTGCCATTGATTTAAATATCTGTACAATAGATAATAATTTTTTTTTAAGAGTAATAAATTGTACAACTTCTATATTGAAGCCCTTTTTAATTTATTGTACTACTTTTTAAAAGAAAATAATATAAGATATTAATTATTATAGGAAAAATTTTCAAATTTATTATAAATTCTTGGAATTTAATTATCAAATAATTATTTTCTAATAAGATATTAAATAAATTGTAGAGACAGAAAGAAGAGAAAATATAATATTTTGAATTTAATATAGAAAATAACCCGTAACTCTTTATTTTTATTTCTTTATTTTTTACAATTAATGATTATTATCAATATGCATAAAAATAAAGAAGTTACATATTGCATTTCAAAGGATACTGTAATAAAATGATCGCTTCTTCATACCGTTAGTCGCATTTTAAGTTTAAACTTCAAGAATATAGTCGTGACGAATGCTCCGTGCTAAAGTAAATACTGACGCATATGATATTATATGTATATATAT
>UELV01092060.1:0-10370 GCA_900490015.1 Megastigmus stigmatizans
CTCTCTCTCTCTCTCTCTCTCTCTCTACGGTCAACGATAATATTGCACCTGGACACTAACTTGCCAAAAATAGCGAGTCAACAATGCGTGGGAGTTGGTATTTCTATTGTATAACGATTATTACTTATCAGAGAATAAACATTGTTCTTTTCCTTTTTCTGACGTAGAAAGAGCTATTCGAATTTGAGAGATTGAATTGTCTAGAAATAGTTGATAATTTTAAAGTATTAGCACGAATGTTTGTAAAAATTCTGTGAAACGATTTTATTTTTTATATCTTTTCTACGCGGCATTTTGGGACGATAATATATATATATATATAGGTATATCTAAAGTTTTCCTTGTTATGATTCCTATGGTCTTCTCCACTTTCACCGCAGCCATGTGGAGCTGGATTGGAAAGTGGGAAAGGCATTAATGACGAAGGCCACACAGCATAGAAAAACATCAACTTCTGTTTCAAGTCAAACTGAAGCTCTCTGCTTTGGTATGTAACGAGTTTTGTACTCGTGAGAATTTCATACTTCTCGGGGTAAGATTATTTACAATTACTGTATATCGCTGAATTCTTGTAAGTTAGGTGCCAAAGATATATTTTTTAAAATAACGAGCATACGTTTCTTTTGATTTTGCGTAACAATGTCATATCGTATCCCTGGCCAACACATCAAGTTATTATAAAACAGAAAAGTTGTTTCACCTCGACTACAAGTGCGCAACGTCCGCTATACAGAAATTGCATTCGGACAAAGTCTATTTGAAACTTCTAACAGTTTTCAAATAGAAATACGTTATGTCCACGTGCACGGCAAAAGAGTGCGCGGCTCGCTCCATCTCTGCGTGGAAAATGAGAGACACGTGTTCTAACCACCGCTTCAAAATTTTTGTCTCCTGCACATCCTCATGGCGCGCTTTTGAAAATAACCGCCACTTCGACCGTCTGCTTTTTCGTATAAAGATGCAAACGATGTCTGGTTTTCGTTAAATAGAGTCTTTTCGAAACACTTTTGTACAAGATCTGGATGCCGCTATGATTGATGAAGATTAATATCTTCTAAATCATTTCGTGGTTTGTTTTTATCGATTGCGCTAACACAAGCAATCTCTTTAGATTTTAAATGCATGTGCAATACAAAATTTATGATTTTATTTCTTGATCTGTTTCGCAATATGGTTTATTGAATATTTTAAAATTTCTTTTCTTTACATTATTAAATAAATTTAACTCAGGAAGATTTTACCCTTATCTTTGCAATACCTCATCCATATCTGTCTAAAATTTCTGCAAGAGCTCTCTGACTAGACGGACGCTCGACTTCAGCAATACTTCGAGCAATACGATTTCCCACACCTCAGCTATACTTAAAATTTCTGGTCGGATAAATAACATCGTTTTTGTCTATTTTCATTAAGAATGATCACATAAATCAAAAAGAACCAGATCAAATCAAAACATCGGTAAGAATCACGATAATAACCTATGAACCCAAAAGCATAACGTAACTCACGGTACACAGCAGCAACAAACAATAAGGTCTATCAAATGCACACACACACACACACACACACACACACACCAACCATTAATAACAAGCCCAAGTGCAATTATACTCTCATAAGGCATACAGAGAGAGAGAGAGAGAGACACACACACAGACAGAGTGTTTCGGAGCTGTTGGCCAATCTCACGGGTCAGCCTCACGGTTGATGCGATTAGCGTCGGGCTTGGCAAAAACTCGGGCGCGATGCAAAACTCGGGCCCTGCAGTGCGCATCGCGCCTCCTCCACCTCCTCCTCCGAGTCTCGTAATCGTTGAAGCGAATCGGAGGATGCGCTTCTCTCCCTCGATTTTCGTCTATACACAGAGAGAGAGAGAGAGAGAGAGAGAGAGAGAGAGAGAGAGCGAGAGAGAGAGAGTGAGAGCGAACTGATTATATACCTTTGGCAGGTGCAATTTGTGCCATCTTTTGCGCGGCCGCGGTGGAATACTTTCCCATAGGTTCTCCGCCCGCGCTGTTTCTTCGGCTCTCACTGCAGCTTATATATATACGCAGTACCGCGCGATGTCTTTCTGGAGAGTGCCATCACCGGGATTTTCAGTGCTGCAGTGCAGCTGCTCTCAGGGTGGTCGGCCGGTGCAGTTCCTAATACTTCGCTTCGTTTCGGCCCGCGAGCATCTTCGATCCCTCCCACATTTTTTTCTTTTTCCTTTTTTTTTTTAGATCGTCTCGCTCTCGTGCCCACAATGTTACTTTTGGTATATCGATGTCCTCTGTATACTTGCACACCCAACCCTTTCCTCTACTGTGCGAAATAGGGGGGAAGGAAGTCTTTTGCGAGCTGCGCCGCGGTGCGCTCTTTAAAAAGAAATCACGGATGAAGATTCTTGGGTAATGGGTTATGGTGTGCAGCGGAGACTCTCCGAGTCGGCCTTTTAAACTCTTCCTTTCCCATGATCGTTTCATTTTATGGGACCGCGAGTTGATGGGTTTCCGCAAATAAATGACCGAGGATCATGGCTTTCTATACGCGCGGGGCTCGTCCAACTCTCAATGGTTTTCCGTGTATTTTATCGATACCGATCTTTGTTTTTGCTGTTTCTATTGGCACTTGAATATAATTTATATTTAATGGTATTATATTGTTTGATATAAAAAAAAACAAACCAAATGACAGATGTATAGCTTCGTTAATTTTTATATTTATATTTATATTTATATTAATTTTTATATTTATATTTGTCTTAAATAAAGTTTTAACCAATAATACTTCTTCCGACTTCTCGTATATCAAATATACCTCATTTAAATTAAAATCAATCTGCCTATGCATTATTTATATGGGACTTTTAATGAAACGGTAAAATTTCAATTATAGTATACTACTTCTTCACAAAGAGCCGATAATACAAAGAAGCTACACGCGCACGCAGCTCAGCAACGATGTATCTCGACCCTATCTCCAGCAGCAGCAGGCAACGACCACAAGACGCCAAATTCGAACGTTACGCATCATGCACATCCAGCGAGAGAGCAACAGGTCTCCCCTTTTATCCAGACGGGCATCATCGAATGAAAAAAAAAAAAAATATCAAAGAGCAGCAATCCCTGAAAAAACGAAAATCGCAATCCGGTCTCCCTACAGCTCCTTATATATACGTAGAAGCACAGCAGCGAGACTATATACCCAGAAAAGACGGTGACCGAAGAGAAGAGTGCGAGTGTGAAAAAAAGCGATGCCGCGGAGCGCACAATGGGGACGATAGCGAGAAGGAGGAAGAGGTGGACGCGGACGGAAAATGAGGTATATACATAGAAGGCGGGGGGGGGCGGGGTATCAAGTGAGAGAGAGAGAGAGAGCGAGAAACGCGAAGCTGGATGGAATAGAGGGAAAAAAGAAGAAGAAAAAGAAGAAGAACAGCCAGGCGAACTGGAACACGTGCACCTGCTGCCGGGGGGTACAGCAACTCGCTTCTGGCCTGCACCGCACCCATCCCATCTCTTCTCTCTTCTCTGTGGTCGTGTACTGCAGCAGCGGCAGCACTCGACTCTCGCTTGCACCTGCCCTTCTTTAATTCCTTCCCCCCGCGGCTCTCCACCTCCTCGTCTCCCCGACTCTTGAGATTTTGCACTTGTGCAGTGTGCAGCCCCCCTCCCGTTCGCTCTCCTGTTTCCTGCATATATATAGGCAGTATAGGTCCTTCTCTCCGTGCGTATATAGCGAGATTGGGCTGAAATTCGCGCGTCTCTCGCGCCCGTGTAGGAATCGCGTTACCCGATGGCAAATTAATTTCGCGGCGAAAAGGTGTAGACATGCGTACACGTTGAATTAGTCGATGTAGGCTAAAGCGCGGACATTGGCGTATATAGGTATGTCAGCCGTGACGTTTTGATAGTAGCGCGAAATTATGGCTCGATGCGATCGATTTTCGTTGCGAACAAGTCGGTACTGCGACAAGCGAATGCGTTAAATTATTGGGTTGAAAAACGTTAAAACATAATGCGCTATGTAGGATCTTCGGTCTGTTTGTTTCTCCACGTGGACACAATTATTATTCTTCGGCCCTGAGAGTGAAATGGTCGCGTGAATATACGTATATATAATAGGTGCCTCCCCAGCTGAGTAATAGAAAAATAGATTGCCCCTCGTTGTACACGTTCCATGGGACCGCCACCAATGCTATAATCAAAGATAAATGTCACTGATCTTCTAGCCACTTTATTACGGGACACGGCATTTTTCTTTAATTATTTTCTTCTTATAAGTAGGATGACGACCAACTTACGTACATAGCTATACGCTTTAAATATCAATTGAGAGTTGACTCTTACAGAATGCGGATGTTTCTTAACAGTCCTCCACTTCAATTTCACTTGTGAGAATATTAAGACAGATTGTTGAGTCTGTAATTTCTCAAGCAATTCCAAAATTGTTCACAATTTAAAATAAAATAGTTTAGTTTTATGCAAAACGTATTTCTTGTCCGTATTTATATCGATATAAAAATATTCGGAAAACCAATCTTTGATACGAGAATTTAATTAATTATATGGATATATATTATAGATTCAAGAAAGTGACATTAATTTTATTACTTTTTTACGAAAAAGACGGGAGATAAAGCTTAGAAGACTCGAAATTCGTGCATGGGAGCGTTGAATTTTAATCATAAAAGAGGTAAATTAAGATGTATCCGAATAATTTATGTTTCAAAACACATTAGCAATTATACCTAGTATTTATATTTATTTTTTGTAATTTATGGTTTTCAAAACTATTTTCCTCAAAGCTGATACACTATACCTTGACACAGTTCATACGTAACTGTATTCGATAAAAACAGAGAAATAATTCCATTACGCATATTCGATTTTAAAAACGTATTTTTTTCCATATACCTACTTTCGTTACGTCAAATGTAACATAAAAAATTTTGATAATAAAAAGGTGCAGAAAAAATTATTGAAATTATTAAATGCTGAATTAAAATATTTAAATAAATTACTCAAATTCCAAGTGCATAAATTGTTTCGTACTTTTACTTCTAATTTCTAATATTTTTGTTCTAAAAGTTATTTTCAAAAATTGTATAATCTTAGTTATGTAACGTGCGTTGATATTTCATTCGGTAAAATAACAAAGAAATAAATATAAGAATAAAGTTTAAGTGAAAAAAATGATAAAATTTACCTTAAAGAATAAAACGACTAGGAACGTGAAGGGGGTCAATCGAGGTGTTGTGAAAAGTCGAAATAAAAATACCGTGAATTTTCTTTATGTTTTTTTTTAATAAATTTTATAATAAACAGTAGCATATTATTAACTTACATATGTTAGTTTTTTTAAACTCTCTTAAAATGTACTATGCTCGCTTACACAATAATATTATCGTTACACGTGTAATTTTAATAATTAGTCCCACTTGTGCAGGGGGACTCGCAAACAACGCAAGATTCACTGGGTGCTTTGTTATCCCATTTTATTTTGTCCTTAAATTCATCTTCGCTCGTAGATTCGCACGTTCATTCGTTCCGTTTATAATCAATTGTTTCTATCTTACAATAGAATATTTCTCTACATTATTTACCAGTTTTTTTCTCTATGTCTAAATTATACATTAAAAGTACGAGCTAAGTTACGATTACTGAGATCATACTAATACATCACAGGGTTACATAGATATACATTTTTACTTTTTTTTCTGTTTTTTTTTTGCTGCATTACAGTCGCAGATGCAACTTTTTTTCATCTTCTATCTCGAATTGCCTTTGAATAATTTAATTTTCGACGAGGAACGATTGGAGAAGCTAGGGAATAAAAGTTGCATTTGCTTTTTTAATCTGCATGAGATACAATTTTGTAAGAAGAAAATAGTCCGATAAAAGAAATTCTGATGTTATTACTGAGGAAAAAATAAATATTTGTATTAAAATAACTGTTCGTCCATTAAAAAAGTTTAATATTTTCTTTTTTTTTTCCGATAAGGCACTGCAGTAAATTTTGCGTGTCTTCGTCAACTCGAATTTAGTTTTAATGGTTCCTGAAAATAGCTGTGTAACCACAAGTCGTATTTTTGAATTGTAATCTCAAACAAAAAACAAAAGTATTACAGGATAAGTAGAAAATAAACAAGAAGTGAACATTTTCATTTTTGAAAATTTCTTGGCCTTCTATTGCTCCATTTTGAGCGTTAAATAAATTCACAATAATTGTTATTTAACTGCTTGTTTCATCATCGTATAGTTATATTTTAGAATTTTACAATCTAAAGAAAGTATTAGTTTTAAAAAAATACAAAATAGTGAATTCTGAATAAAGTTTCGCGTTTTCCCAGCGGTTCAGTGAGACGAGTTTGAAAGATGAATAAAAGTTGAGATGAACAGTCTTTTTCTTTTTTTTTCTCACACTCGCTTCATTTTTTCAATTTATTATTTAAGAAAATATATTTTAGTAACGTTGATTCTATGCAATATGGTACGTCGTTAACCAAAACTGCACTGTTTTTGTAGTATCTAAATTTTAATTTTAGCGCGAAATTGATCCATGCACAAAATATGAGAAAATCAGCTTATTATTGAAATTCAAAAGTGTGTGAGTTGTGAATATCAGGTAATTCATAATTAATCATTAGTAGTTTCGTGCGGCAATGCCCTGTAGAATTTGTCTGTTTGTAATTGTTATCTTCATCAATTACGATGCTCAAAGTTGTGAAATGGATTTTTAAGTGAACTCATTTTTGTACAATTTTATCGCTTTTATTATAAAAATTTATTTTTTTTACATCATTAAAGTCATTTTTATACTTGATGGTGATGTGCAAGAAGTAAACAAAAAATACATGTGTAAGAACGTAAACAGAATTCATCTACTTTGATCTTATATAATTTATCCTGCTGTTTTTAATCATGTTTTCATCCTCTTTCTTGCTTCTCTACTATACATAATATGAAGACCGAAGACCATTTTTTCCAAAACCAAGTTTCGATTAAATGTTAATTCTTTTAAGAGAAAAACTAATAATTTATATGAGGGGGAAATTCAAAAAAGTCTTGGATGATAAAAGCTGTGCAATTTTCTCGAAAGTTAGGGAAAAGTAGTGAACAGTTAACACGCGATCGTCCGCGACGTAAACATCCAAAAGCTCCGTCGCAAACAGACTTTTGACCACTGATTTTCGAGAAGATTGGCCACGAAAAAAAATGTCTTTCTCTCACTCGACCATGTTTTTTGATTTTTCCTCTTGCACTCTTAACATAAAACTTACAAAAACATTTAAGTCTCCTTAATCAGTAAAAGATTTTTATTTTACATATTTTACAACTTCTTTTTTTTTTTAAACTATAACTCTCTA
This sequence comes from Megastigmus stigmatizans, assembly GCA_900490015.1. Taxonomy (NCBI): domain Eukaryota; kingdom Metazoa; phylum Arthropoda; class Insecta; order Hymenoptera; family Megastigmidae; genus Megastigmus; species Megastigmus stigmatizans. The sequence goes on from UELV01092060.1 coordinate 7,352, forward strand.
TTCAAGTCCGAGTAGCAAGGCAATTTTCAGGATCACATCGTAAAAATCGCCTTGTCACCAACACTGCTGCGAAAGGTCAAAGAGCATCGGCATTGAATCAAAGCTTTTCAGGCGATCGATTCAACGTCGAGCTCGTCCACCCTCACCCTCACCTTCCTCTCAGAAAAGCTAATTATCCTCCGCTACGAGAGAACAAAATAGAGTAAAAAAAAAGAAAAAAAAAGGGAAAGAAATTAAAGTAAGAAAATGAAAAAACGATCTTCGAGACTTTTCCTCGTTTTGCCCAATGTACGACGCATGAGACATTATTAATCAACGCTCCGCGAGAACATATATATATATATATCGTAATGATGATAATAATAATAATTATACAAGTCGCATTATATAACAAGTCGCAAACCGTTTCAATATCGCAGGTTAGCAAAACACACAATATCTGTGATAAAAGACAAGGAGAAAAAAAATACAATTAATATACTCTCTGCTTAAGGGCTAAACTAAACGCATAATGAAAGAATAATGGACCTTATAAACGTCTAAATCCTCTTGTGTTTATTTGCACTTTGCGCTAATATATATATATATATATATATATATATATCCCAGGCGAGAGTCGCGCGCGCGGTTACACACTGTGTCCCTCTCCATCCCACCTCTAGCCGTGAGTGTAGCTCTAGGAGCTTGCACATCGTCGTCGTCATCGTCATCATACGCGCGTTATCCTTGCACCGCTTAAAATCTAGGTGAATGGCACAGCCAAAAAGGACCTCTTGCGCGCGTGCACGATTCAGTTTTTCAACGCACTCTCACTAACGTCGCGGACTAAAGCTCTGGACGCGCACGTGGTGGGCGGGGGAGGAAAGATCACGCGCGCGCGCGCGCGGCGGACAGAAGTGCCTCTCGACTCGCGCGGGCCTTCGCTATTCTTCTTCTTCTCCTTCTGCTGCTGCTGCTGCTTTCGTTTTCTTCTTTGTCAGCTGTAACCATTGAATTTGCTCGTAGGGGGCCTTTTAGCTGCGTATCTGTCCGGCGTTGCGGGACACCTTCTCGGGCGGCTCTATCACACTCTTTGTCGCACCATTCAGCGTGCGCTTGCGACTCTTCATGAAGTCTGTAAGCAGAAAGAAAAACGAAAGACGTCCTTGAGTGATTTTGCTATACGTGATCAAATGTATTATATAGAAGGCAGATTATATTAATCAATGTGTCTCAAGTAATTATTCAGATTATCAATGGTAACAGTAGTATATATATATATATGAGGGTGTTGTGCGTCGTGACTCATGTCTCACGCACTACACAAAGCTGCAATTAATCGCATATTCGCCGCTGTTCCGTACGTGCATTTTTGCATGGAAACAACAACGGCTCGCTTTCTCGCTATTTACATACGTAAACAATGTGAATTTCAGAAGCGTCGCGAGTCGTCAATTAATACCGGGAGCAGCGTGCGAAGTGACGTCATGCACGCACAAGAGATTGAAGAAAAAAAAAGAGCGCGGTTGACATTCTTTCCAGATTGCGTCAAGTTATACGAGGATTTTACACCGCAGCGCTCATGAGAAAAATACTGTGTAACGAACCGAATGCGATATATCGCGGACATAAAAAATGGAACCTCGCAACCTTGCAGCTTCTCATACGTTATATGAAAGCCGATTCCGATCCAATACATTCGTTTGCGCTAAAACTTGATTTCATTAACCCGCGCAGTTTTATCGCGTGTTCGATGTTTGCCGTTATTCATATATATGCGTATACGTGTCGATACGGCAACGGCGGTGGCTAATCACGGTGCAGTTTGCCCCAGAGCCGACCGACGCTTGACCTCGCGCGGCTGACGCATTAATACATTGCGCGCGCTGATGTTTTTTTTTTTCTTTGAGTCGAAAAAACACGCAAAGACCGATAATGCGGGACTTGTCACACATCGGCCACCTATACAATATATGCGCAAAAATTTAATCGTCTTCTTTTTACTGCATTGCCGCCAAAAAAATTGTCCAATATGAATTATTTATACGAAACAAAAAAATTGATATTCCACACATTCGGTCGCGCCAACGACACACGAGGGAGGCAGCAGCAAGAAAATTAAAATTCCGCGCGCTCGAAACTAGACACGCGACTACCCCATATATATCCCGCACATTCCACAAATTCAAATTAGACAAAATTACAATTTCACCCATCGCGCCAGCAGCAGTGGGCGACACGCGCGCTTCTGCCCCCCGAAAAAAACGAAAATAAATTCAAATGTGCAGCCCGCAACCGAAAACACAAAACTCGGAACGCGTGGCCCACCGATAATCTAATACATCCAACTGGCGTGTACATATATATAAAAAAAAAACCCCTCTGTATAAAGATCTCGATCGCGGCCATCGTTTACATAAAACTCGCGGGGGCTGATGGCGAGCGTCGACCCATCTGTTCCCTAGTACACCTATAATATACCCCCGACGTAGTACACGCGACGAGCCATTGTCAAACTAAACAATGATTCTTACTACGCGAGAAGTGAATTGCGCGTTTCGTTTGTTTGCACGCGGCCGTATATAGGAGGGCGGATTTCCACCCGCACAACTGCTGCGAAATTGACGGCTGATGGGCGGCAAATGTTGACTTTTCTAACAGTCCCAGCGCACGAGAGTCTGCAATTCGCGCATAATGATTGGGTTGCGTCGGTAAAGACTGTTGGTTTAGCAGTCGACACATTGGTTATTATAACAACAAAAGAAGAAAGAAAAAAAAGAGCGGAGCCCTTACCCACGTTTTTCCGAAAATCTCGATATCGTACGCAACGTACTTTTTTTCCGAATCAGGGGGAGGGTGAAAAGCGATCGCAACCCGATACGATAGGAAATCCCGAAGTTTTCAATTGACATCTCTCGTTTGGGGCGCGTGCAGGACGCCACTTCAAAATCTCTCTCGATCTGTCTATGGACACGGCAGACAGCTGTTCGTGTAGCAGAGTGACGAGTCATAAAGAACATATATGCGGACGACACCGATG
>UELV01092068.1:0-13229 GCA_900490015.1 Megastigmus stigmatizans
TAATTTTTAGTATACACGTTAGCAATTTTTAGTTACTACTCTAATCATTTTTCAGTGTCAGGACTTGCGGAAATTATTGAATGTATGCTAATAAGTTTTATAATTATTGTAAAGTTTCTCATAATTTGACTCTGTCTCGCCATTAGTGAAGATTATAGTAATTTTAAAGAGAGTATTTTTCTCCGTGTATGACATACTGAACGATGAAAAATTTCTATGATTTTATAGTAACATAATATACACGGAATATCAATCTAAATTATATCATAGAATATTTATCTGTCAGTTAAATTAAATATTAATTTCAAATTCTATTCTAAAATTTTCAGCTGAGAAAACATTTTTTAAATTAAAACAAAAAACGATAAATGATATTTCGCATCCGATATATTTGTACATACACAATCACATATTATTTATAATCCTAATTTACTTTTTTTATCAATTTTGTTATGTATAAACTGTATTTTCTTTATAAAATAGAAACAAAGCCATACTACGATTTAAAAGCACAAAGTTTTTTTGTTTAAGATAAAAGAATATCAAATTCACATATTTATAGGAATTATTTACTTATTTTGAAGTAGAATTGCACATGAAGTAGTATGATACATCTTCCAGTATTCGATATTCGAGTGAGAGATTACGCCAATCAAATAACTTAATTCTTAACTTATTTAAATAATGAAAATTTAACATAATTTGAAATTGTATTTTCACTGATTATTAATATGAAATTTTCACTTATATTGAAGTGCGTTTCCACATATTGAAAAACTGATTATTTTTCATTTTTCTATTGTGAATATTCATTCTTTCAGCGCGGCGCATTAAAAACATTTTCAATAAGTGAATATTCTCTTTCAACAAGTGGTTTTTCACTGTTTTCAATTTAGAGAGCGAGATATTTACCGAAAGTCCGGGACAAAATTTTAAGCTGCGCGTCATCAATCTTGCCCATCAAATAGAAAATGTATTCTTTAATCTCATTCGCAGCTAGATTAGTAACGTTTTCCCTAAGCACGCAGTTAATCTGTATAAATAGTCGAGACTGCATACAGTGGCCAATAATAATCAATCTGTGTTGACAATGTTTTTTCCTTAATTTATGCTAACTCGCGCTGCAGTTAAAGCATTCCACTTAGAAGCCATAAATCAGTACTTGCGGAATAATTTTACTATTAGTAATATTGCTAATTTGGCATTAAGCATGTGCCACACGGATCGACCACCTACAAGCAGAATTGACGCAATACAGTGGATTATGCAGGTAAAAGCTGCAGTGGCAACAGTATGAGCGCGGATATGAAGAGTTGGCGCGATCGGGTGACGCGGACCTATAGTTCAGGGACTGCGGAGACCGCAATCGGCACTGCGCCGGACCAGCGAGATTATGTTGATTTCATTCCCCGAGAAATCCTCTTATCTGAAGCAGATAATGTTGGGGCATTAGCATCGGCCCATGAAGAACGAATCTACGAGGTCGTTTTTGAGCCGGTCGATATAAATCACTAATGTCTCTGGTGTTCTTTTCAAGCCAATCAGCCGGCTCTTTCTCACTTCATTTCCTTGCGCTCTTCCGCTGTTCTTCCTCTCTCTTTGCCTGCACCTCTCTCTCTCTCTCTCTCTCTCTACGGCAAGTTGCCCCGGTTGCACTCGACGGTGATATTTCACGCGAGATATTTAAAAGAGAACAAATAATCACAAGTACGACGAGGGGTCAGACTCGAACTACTTCGAGCATCTGCTGCAACGCTTTAAAGGATGTGCTGCTGCTGCTCTCCAAAATAATTCATGATTTTATTTATTCGATACTCTTATATTTATGTGATCAAAAGTATTTCACAGTTAAGATTCTTTTTTTAACAGCTGCCGTCCTCTATGCGCCTCGATCCAAATATTTTTTAAAGAAATATAAGCTGTTATTGGGCATCCAGCGACTTAAAAATATCGCACTGTTTCAGAAAACATATACTCAATGTTCATTGTAAGTAGGCAGAATAGTCTTTTAAATCAATATATTAGCGAAAGGAATAAAGTAGATTGAAGGAGTAAAGTGTATTGCAATTTCAGCTTTTGAGGATCATGAATTCTCTAATCGGAAAAATTGACTCTTTCTTTTCTAATTCAAAGTATTATAGAATCATTATTTTGAATTTTTTCTAATAGAACTATCGTAATTAATTCTTATGTACCATTTATTACATTAGAAAAAAAATCCTGGAAAAATATCGATAAAGAAAAGCGTCATTAGAAGACGAAGTTGATGCCCACTGAACAAAGAGAACGCGATTCGGTAGGTTTACATTAGATCGCACGATGAAGGTTAAAAGGGTTAATACTGCAGGTAATATCGAAGATAGTATGTAAAAAGGGTAATCGGATGTTTAAACGATTTAAGCGCGTAAGTCATAGTAATGTATGGAGTCGAGCGCTCGTGGAGAGAAGGAACGAGCCCTCGGAGAGCTGAAAGCCTGGTGATTTATAGGGGCGAGTGTCACTGGAGTCGTGCGTCAAGGGCCTCGGCTCTCCACTCGCTGCCTCAGAAATTCTCTCACACACACTGTACTAAGAGAGAGAGAGAGACGCACGCGCGCGTTATCCCATTCTTTAGGCAGCGCGAGGACATTCCTCTTGTCGCAAAACTCTAATGAAACTTAACTTGCACGTGGTGAGAAAGGGAGAAGAGAGGGAGAGAGAGAGAGAGAGAGAGAGAGAGAGAGAGAGAGAGAGAGAGAGAGAGTTATTTACAAGAGGGCAAGCGACGGTGCGGGCGTTGCAGCAGGAAGCACCGGTCCCCCGACTATCTAGAAAATATTTGCAATCAGAGCTGCGCATGAAATATGAAATGTGCAATGCAGTGCGCTTTCGCGAGCTCTCGGATGCTCTTTCGGCTCGGTGCTCGGCTGCAGAATTTTCTTCCTTCCTTCTTTCCTCGAGATCGAAGCTCGTGCGCACCCCAGCCCCTCATGCATAATGTACTGCCAGTTATAATTTTCGTTTCCTTTATTTGCATTTTGTCGAGCCTTGGCCAGAAGCGCTGATTTCTTTTGGCTTCTTAATTGAAATTTAATGATGCGGCATCGGAAAGCAGTGCAGCGGCGGCAGCTTTTTAACGGAAACTCGTTATAATCTCCTGTCCGCGAGAAGGTATTTATATGCAGCGCGGATCAGAGGGACGAGCGTGCGATCTTTTCGAACATTGGGTATGCTGCAGTGACGCTATGAGTACTGTGACTTGCTGGCCGGGTGCAAACCGGGTGACGGTGGAAGGAGGCCGGGACAGCATTTAAAATGTATTTGGTCGGCGTGCTTTTTCGACTTGAGAAATCGTCGAGAACTACCTGCGCGAAGCGGCTCGGCAGCTCCGCAGCATATCCCACCGATAAACTGTTGGAATTTATGTAAATGAAAAAGCTGCCGCGGCGGCTAACGAACAATCACGGAATGCGCGTAATAGCTGCGATGATCGTAATCGAGGGTCGTTCATCGAACGCGAGACACGCACGGACAAAGATAATACGGCTTTGATTAGTCGGGGAAAAAGGTCCGTCGAGCCACGCGGACAAAAGACTATCCTAAGCTGGACTCGGACACGCAATCGACACTCGGACGAGCCAAAGCTCCACGAATCATCCTAGACTCGTGTGGTCATTAACGCTAGAGCGCGCCAAGGCGGAAAATAGCTGCAGCGAAATCCTATACCGAGTCATAAAAAAGCGAGGTATAACGGCGTTATCAGCATAGCGGCATCCGCGTCCCAGGCACCGCACGGCCAATACTTACTACTCGTGGATCGGAAAATCCCTGCTTTCCTCCTTCGCGTCTTTCGTTCGCGTGCGCACACACACATACACACACTACAAACGCTGCAGTCGCGCGCGCAAAAACAATAATTACTACCGACCACCGCATCGGCGATACGCTAGTCTTATCGTCCTCCCAGCAATACTGCCCCAGCCTCTCCTCTCGTCTCGACTCATACTGATCTCAGAGGCCTTGCTATTGAGGCGCGATATCGGCTGCGCGGCATTGGCGCATTAGCGATATTTATCGCGAGTACGCGTTCCTCACACCCTCCGCTCGGTGCGATCCGTATAAATCACTGGCTCTGGTGGTGCTACAGCTGCTGCTGGCAGGGAAGCCTTTCCTCGGGCGGCCTCCTCTTTTCTCTCGCTTCCGCCTCGGTTTTGGCGCCCGTGGCGTGTCATATCCGCAGTGCGAGGCCGGCTCTTATTGTCAGGTGCGTGTAACGCCCAGGACAATCGTATATCGATAACGAGCGACAATTACGAAGGAAATTGCGCTTGCAAAGGAGCGAGCCGGACCAACAATAGAGCACCTATTTCGCGTGTGTGTCGCATCTGCTGCTGCTGTAATGTTCCCAGACAGAGCAAGCGAGTGCCGCTCGCGGAGACGACGGCGGCGGCAGCCCTTACTTCTTACTCTTGCGATCTGCGCGGCTCTATATCCTTGCCTCTCTTTCTACTACTTATCTGACTCTTTCGCTATCTACATCTTTCGCTTTTCCTTCCTTCTCTCTCTCTCTCTCTCTCTCTCTCTCTCTCTCTCTCTCTCTCTCTCACTCTCTCTCACTCTCTCTCACTCTCTCCCTTCTCTCTTCTTCTCTACCTCTCTCTCACCCGCATTCTCTTCGTAATTCTCCTATCCTTCGCTCATTACCTCTGTCTTCCTCTGTTTATGCGTCTCGTGTGTATCTCTCTCTCTCTCTCTCTCTCCTTCCCTCTCTCTTTCTCTCTCGTATAATACATCTTTCCAGCAGCCGCTCGCTTAGCTATTTTTCTCCATTTTTCCCGGCTACACTCGTTACATTGCGACTCCCGTCTCTCGTCTCTTTTCTTTGGGAGCCTCTATTGTTTTCTTTCTCCGCGCGGCTAAATCGTATATAGTCACGAGGATCACGGCACCGAGGCGCTTCGCTCCTGCAAAGCTATGTAGCTGCAGAAGCAGGAGCCGAAGCAGAAGCAGAAGCAGAAGCAGCTCCGCTTGTACGATGGATCAGTGGACTTCAGTCATTGTCCTTTTCGCAGCAGCAACAGCAGCAGCAGCAGAAGCAGCAGAAGCAGCGGCCGCATAGGCAATGGGCGACATAAATCATACAGGCTGTTACAGGACTGCTAGATCTGGCCGCGAAGATAGCCGCTGCGGTCAGCCTCTTTTCGCGCCTATTCTCCTTTGGCGCAGAGAAATTTCGCCCCCTCGCATTTTCCCCGAGCAGTGCTCCATGTAGTTGGCTCTGCTCCCGTACTCTCTTGTACCTTCGCTGTCGCGCCTCAGGACTTCCTCTATCTACAGTCGCAGTTCTAAGCGTGACAAGGTTCTTCGATACATTTGCATGATGACTATTCTCATTCTAATGCGGACAAAATTGTGTTAAAAACATTTTTTACCTTTTTTTTGAGACTCTAGAAATTATATATTACAACTCTAACGATCGACTAAAACGTTTCGATATCTGGAGAAAGTTTTTGTCTGCTTCTTACCATCAGTTAATACCATCTTGGATATTACAGCTAACTGTCGAATATGATGTGAAATTGGCATTTGGCTTTCTAAACATTTCTCGTTGGATGTACTCTTAAATAGTTAAAAACAAGTGGAAAGATATTTGAGAATAGATATCTTTGAAGTTATACTTGACTTTCAATTTTATATGCAAAATTGCCTTTGTATTATAACAATGTCTTTTCATGAAACGCATCACTATCTTATGTATTTCGTATTGTTTATGATGAAATGCAGCTTTGAGCTCGCGTTTCAACCATGAACAATACGTATAAGCTAGCGAAGCGTCCTATGTAACTGGTACAACCCGCGGTTGATGCCACAATTCCAAAATTTTTAAATTTGTTCTGACAAGATGTATAATGACCGCAACCTGTACAAGTATTCTAATAATATAGCAAAATATATGAATATTAAGTATTTTAATTGAATTAACTTTATTTCTCAAAAATTGAAGCAAACCTTAAATTCTCAAGACCAAAAACGGTGAAAATTATTTTTAGGCTAGATTTTTATTACATTTACAATTTATTGCTTCATATTATATTCCGCCGCATATGAAATAGTTAAAATCATATTTAAGGTGCTGTGATATAATTTTGTCAAATTCAAGTATACCGTTGAATTATAATATAGAGAATATTACATCAAGTAAACGCGTAATACACCCTTTGACTATTATAATATATCTATTCGCTAATCTAACAATCCGGTGCAAAATTAATTTATATGCGTACTACACATATATACAAAGAAGCAAACATAAGATGCTAAGATGATGGAAACAAACCTCTATCTGTGGCGATGACTGGTAGCTCGTGATAAGCCGCTTCTTCTCTATCGAGGCTCTCTCTAACGCAAATGTCGCCGGTATCGCTGCGAACGACAAACTGCTCGGCTGCATTAGATCCCGGTGCCAGGGTATAGTTGACCATCGCATTCACGCCGCAGTCGGGATCCGTGGCCAAAACCTGAAAGCACAAAAAAAGATAGATCTTTTAGTCACTAGATCGCTTCTGCGCAGAATAAGAGTTATAGGACAAGCATGCAGGCTTTCTGCGTTTAATTTAAAAAACCGCTGTCAATTCATTGGAACTTAGCTTCCTCTAACTTAATGTTTTGTTCTAATATACGTTTATTATATAATTTATAAATAAAGTAAATAATTTAACTATTTAAGAATTGAAATATAAATATTTGAAAAAAATCTTAAAAATCAGAAAAATTTTTAAAAACGATCTTCAAAACTTATTAACTAAATTTATAGAAAAAATATACAGCTAAAAATATATTTTTTACTGATAAGCTTTTGAAAATAAATCTACTTAATCAATCCATATTATCGGTGTAAGCTTAATTGAAAATAGAAACAGTCAAGTGCCAGTGGAAAAAGTCGGATAAGGTTAGACTGGATGATTTACACCCAGACTCCCCTCCTAAATAAGCTGCGATCTCTAATACTTCGACAGAGCATTTGTTCCGATGAAGCGACTGCCGCAGGTGAGCGCAACAATTGACACAGAGGGTATAAGCGCAGCGTCGACAACTAGCGAGGCTCGGGCACGAAAGGAGTCATAAGTCAAGCGGCTGGCTCCATACGTCCCTTGGACACGAGGCTGAAGCAGCGCTTTGTTTATAATTTCGCTTGAGCCACAGCAAGCAGCCGAAAGCTGATACACGCGTGGCGGCTCGCCATTCATAACGCGCCGAGTTGACTAATTCGCCGGGTCCGCGCATTTCTTTTTTCCCTCCTGCCCCCGCAGCTGGCCCACTCCCGGGTCCGAAGGACGCTCGGCGGCCCGACGCAGACCGACGCAGCTCGGCAGCAGGAGACACGCCGAGATGGACGGACGCGGAGGCGGTGATGGACGCCCGGAGCTCCGCTGCCGCCGCCGTCGCCGCCGCTCCACACGCTTATTTATGGGACCACCTTCTTGTTCCCTTTTTCTCCAGGACCGGGATCCGCTGCTCGACGCCTTTCCGCACGCGCCTCATCTAATATCGAATCTTGGCCGCGCTGAGTCCGCCTCGTGCACTCCTTCTCTTCCCCCCCCTCTCTCTCTCTCTCTCTCTCTCTCGCTCTTTCTCTGGATTCCCATGTGCGTGTGTATATAACGTTTCACGAGAGAATTATCAGATCGGTAGGCTGAAATGAGCTGCAAACGCTGGGCCGATGCGGTCGGTAAGTTGAGACAATGGCAGCTGAGAGCTGAGGTGCGCGGCTCGCGCGAGGATCGAGGAAAATCAAGGGTAGGGAGAAAATAATGCTGCTTTCGAAACTCACGAGCCGAGCGTCGATACTAAGGTATATATAAACAAGAAAGACTATTAACCGACATTGCTTTTTATATACGTGCGGAGTATAAATAATGACGCATCGGATTATCTGCAGCAACTTTTAGTACGCCGCAGCAGCAGCAGCTCAGCCAGGCTAAGCCACACGCTGCAGCTGCTCAATGAAAATACCTTCGACGCATTGTATCATTTTCTCTGCAATAGTTATATAAGAAAAAAGTCCGCGCGATCCTCAGGCTGGGCATATATTTATATTGTGTCGGAGTTTGCGCAGCGTCAAAGAAAATCCTTTTCACCCATCCATTGAATGCCTTATTTGGATGAGCGACACAAGCGAGCATTCGCAAATAGTGTATGCACAAAGAGGAGAGAGGACTACGCGTTGATTCTCTTCTCTCTCTCTCTCTCTCTCTCTCTCTCTCTCTCTGTCGTGCAGTGCAGCACGGCAGCTTCTCCGAAGGATGAGCCAACGGGAAATAAATAAAGTCCAGCTATCGGCGCTTCTTCGACAATTAAGCTGACTTTAAGTTGACTTTGTTGCGCAGACTAGCGGTCCACCAGATTGACAATGAGAAGACTGTAAATCGTTGTCGGAGCTCCTCGCGCGGGGGTAATGAACGGCATACGGCTCTGGGAGAGCGACAACCGACTCTCGCAACACCATTTCTTATCTTATGCAGTCTTTATCTTTATATCATAGTTGAAATTTACCCTCGGCCTCTTCCGTCATTCGATTCACAGTAATTCTGCACATCAGCGCCTGCACGCACGTAACGCATTTTCGCGATAGGAGTAATATACGTCCCTCGAAGCTAGAACGAGGACTAGTCGTTTACGGAAATGCGAGTGCGAATGAAAAAAGCTGACTTTTGTATTTCTAAATGTTGTTTCCATAAAAACCGTCTATAACAGCTTGGCTATGAATGTTGTATAATATAATACTTAGCATTCCATTTCTTTTAAATACCTCGGGGTTTTGACAAAGCTAAATTTCACTAGTATCCTACCTTTAGATTTTATAGCGTATTTCATAATATTTCTACAAATATATATTAGTTAGTCATTCTGCAACTAGTGATCTCAAGAGATTATTTCGATGAAGGGGGATAACCTGAGCGCACGTGTTGCGTACAATATTTTTTCATTTGGAAAAATATATTATTTTATATGAAGAAATATGTATACTTGTAAGTTCTAATTTAGTAATTAGTGTGCAAAGAACCTCTTATATTACAAAATGACAGAAAAATAAATATGAAATTTACATTTAAAATAGTTATTTACGCAAAAGTTAGATTAGATGGTTAGCCAAGCTAAAATGTGTAAAAATATACTCTGTGTATAATGCAGCAAAAGTAACTTCTTTCTCCAAAAGCAAAGAAGTTACAGTTAGCATAGGTTAAATTAAAAAATTTCCTAAGAATAGATTGATTTTCAATAATAATAAATATTTCTCTATCATTTTGCAGAATTCTGTTTGCCATTAACAAGTAGCTGGCAAGCAAAGAAAAAGAGAAACATGTACAAGAAAGGTAGGTGCGGAGGAAATTGATTTAGCGGCATTTGACGAAAGAATTTATATAGCTGGTATAGGGTGAACGCAACGGCATATAAGACCTCGGTTGCATCTCTCGTGTCTCCTCGCTAAAAGGAAGCGCGCGCGCACGCGCGACCAAACAATCATGCTAATGAATTGCCATCGAGTAGTATCTGCGCTAATCTGAGCAGCTAATTCGAAGCCGCTTCGGGGCAGCTCTCTCCGCCATCCGCTCACCGCGGAACGCCGTGGTCGACTGCACTCATTCTCACTTTCTCGTCGTATCGCTCGCCTCTTTCGGCCCCTTGCCTGCACTTTTACCCTAGTCTAGTCTTTTAGACGGTCGCCCCGCTGTATGCGAGCGCTCACCATACGAACTATGGCCCGGATACTCTTATTGATATCGAACGAAGAAAATTCAATTAGTCGGCCTACCGCTGACGGATTTGCTTTGCTTTCCATTTCGTGCGCTAATTAAGCGAAGCTGGAAAATAATGTGACCTGCAGCGCGCTTACATTTAAAATTATGACCTTTTTAAATTAGGCGCGCATCAGCTGCTGATGCTTTCTAAAGCGGCAGCCATCGCTTCTAGCCTATGCAGCGCGATACGGTAGCGAGGCATGAATAAATCTACAAAATCTTGGTCTGCACGAACCCATCGCACAATGCAATACGTCGCTAATTGTAAGCCTTTTCACTTTGCATTACTTCATCTGCTTAGTATCAAGTCAAGAGGGGGATTCTGAAGTATTTCGTGACCTTCTGAGGGATACTCTTACAGACGCGGCCTCGCTATCACTGGCTTTGCAATACAAATGTAACGTAACAAATAAACAACATAAGCTCTGTCATCCGCACAATAAAAAATCGCTTCGTACCGATAAGTAGCATTGCGCGTTTAAATATATCGCGTCGTCGGGCTTATACATTAAAAAAAAACAAACAATAATTATACTGCCAAGAGATATTATGCGTAATGTATGGGTATTGATTGTCGCGCACAACAGAGAGAAACAGCTACCTTCCAGCAGGTTCTACTCTTCTCCTGATCTTCTTCTCCATCTCGCAGCCCGCTTTCAAATAATCTATCTCTTTGACACTTTATTTCATTATATAGAGAGGTCAATGTGCCCCGGAAAACTCTCGAGTGATATATCGCTACTCGGTTTGCGATCTGCCCGTTGCCAATTCGCTCTCCTCTCTCGCCTCGTCTTTGCTGCAGCAGCAGCGTTTTTTCTCGGATCCTCTCCTTCTTTCTTTCTGGTCAGTAGCCTGAACTGCAGTTGGCGCACGACCCCGTCTGAGTCCCCAGACTTGGACAGTTTTTTTCTGTCCTAGCCATGGCCCCCTTTGCTCTCTTTCTTGTTTATCGCGAGAATCCTTGGACGGGCATAAGCAGCTATTGATTTTCTCATCGCGTTGCTCTCATTAATGCGATTCTATCTAAGGTAAACGACCCACAGTAAATAGACACGTAAGAATGCGTACCAGAGGCTGCAGGACAGACCTGCGTTTAAACACTTTTCTTATAGACTATGATTGACCAAAAATGTCCGCGCAGACACATAACAGGAGAATGCAGGATAATAGAGCAGGTGAATCGCTAGCACTGCAGTGTCTAGTCTGCACGGTATATGTTTTACGCAGCGCGGGCCAAGCAGGCTCAAATACTTACGGATAGGTAACGTCTTTTTTCTTCGCATCCACCTATAGCTAGAGGGCCCGAAGACGCCCCTTAACTAAACAATTCATGCCTCTCTGCAGTCATAATATACATAAAAGAGCGCTGCACCAAAAGAAGAGCTGGCAAGAGGAGGAAAGCAAGCAGCAAACTAAAGCAAAAGAGAAGGCGTATATATAGTATGTACATGAGGGACGCGCCGCGCCGAGGGACGAAGGAGTGGAGAGAAGGAAAGAGAAAAGAGGAGAGAAGAGGAGAGAAGAGAGAAGAGAGGCGGGAAGAGGGGGAACGGGGAGGGGGAGGAAAGAAGGAGAGAAAGAGAGGAAGACAGATAAGGGGGAGAGAGTAAAAAGGAAGAGAAACAGAGCAGAGCACAGCTTTACCTGCTGCTATTCTCTTATGCCACACGGATAGCATAAGACGTATTGTTCCTGTGGTTTCGTTTTATGTCGACCTTGGGCGGAATATCGATTTCAATCGGAGTATATACGGAATACAATCCAACGCGGATTCCCTACGAAAGGCCGAGGTCGTGTACGAGCAGAGAGAGAGAGAGAGAGAGAGAGAGAGACGGAGCTCGAGCTCGAGCGAGGCTCTCTTTCTTTTCCGTTTCCTCCTCCGCTTCTCCACTCCTCTATTCTACTTCTTCTTCTTCTTCTCTCCCCTGCGCACCTCCGTCTCTCTCTCTCTCTCTCTCTCGCTCTCTCGCTCTGGCACTCTTGTCTTTTTCGCCCCGTTCTTTCCATCCGGCTGTTCGGCTCGCCGGCGACGATAATCGAAGGTCGCTTTCTTTCAGCGATCGATAAAACTTTATACCGCAGCACTCGCTCTCTCGGCTGGGCTGCTTTTTTGCTCCCTTGTAAAATATGGAAATAACTTAATATGCCATACTCGGGTATTTGCGGACTGCTCGTCCTCGCACGTCCCACGAACTCGCGGCCGCCGCGCGCAATTAAATTAGTCAGCTTGGAAAAAAACGGAGCTGCCCATGGCCAGCTCGCTCTGCCCGGGCCCTTGCCGGAAAACGACTTGATCGAGCGCGCGCGGTCGAAAAAACTGACTATATGCGCCCTCGCCTTGTTCCGCCTCGCCCCGCTACACCTGCTCTCGATCTGACAGCAATTTATTTAGCCTTAAATACGCATCTTTGGAGTTATGCGTATGCAAATGCGCAGCCAGAAGAGTAGCTGATCAATTGCCGACTCGCGATTGAGGAATTCCATTTAATTCCAAGCTCGCCTATCGACGTTTTCCCAATGGGAGACGCGATCCTGCGAGAGCACAGTTGCAAGAAAATTTATAAATATTTGTCCGCGTAAAGTATATTTGATGATTGCCGTAAGTGCGAAATTGCAAAGAGAGAAACTATAGTGGCGCGCGACAAGTTTTTTCGTGGCAGTCTAGTGAAGCGTAGTCCGGAGCTCGCGGCCAAGATTGACACTCTTTTTCCGTGAGTTTCCTCAAAGTGCAGCCGCACGTCTCCAATAAAGTCCTCAACCGCTTCTTTCGCCAAATGCCACCCCGACGATCCCGTGGCTATTATATAAATGAACTTTTTAACGTTAATTATTCGTAAAGGGAGTAAAAACTGCTGAATGATTCGCGCGCAAAGACAGCTCCAAGATAAACGCTATGGATGAGGAGCTACGGAATGGAGGAAACGAATCGCGAGCCCGCATCTACTATAGGCTACAAAGTGTGCGTTATCTAGGAGACGAGAAGATCCGCAGCTGGCGACCTCGTTACTCTCCTGTCTCCGGGTCCCCTTGCCAACAATCTCTCTCGCCAAAGAGATGGCGAAAATCTTGGCAAAACAGGTATACAAACTCCTTGCAACCTGCACTAAACTTATCGCGCTAAATCGCCGTGCGGATGAGTTGGCGCGTCCATTTTTTTCTTCTCCCCCTTCCCCCCGTACGCCTACTCGGAATTCCTGGGTCATTAGTTAAAAGGTATACGGTACGGGTTCGCGCGCACTCGAGGGTCGAGTTGTCGAACTTTTCCGCGGATTTGTGCAATATGTTGGTTGGCCGTGTCAAACGTTATTTCATTCCCGCATTCTTAACGCCAATTTCCCGTTTCGCCAGGATCCGCAAATTTCGCCATCTCGGCACTTTTTCTCGATTCGCTCTTTTTGTTCGCTGATTCGAGTATGTTTTTTCCGCTTTCTCTCTCTCTCTCTCTCTCTC
>UELV01092071.1:2687-14538 GCA_900490015.1 Megastigmus stigmatizans
AGTTTCCCCCCCCCCCCCACCCCATACTTCCAACGTTAAGCAATGAATAATTCATTCGTACTGATCGACTAACCGAATTACCCACGTCTTTCAACGGAAAATATTTTTTTGAGTATATAATATATATAATCATTTGAATTAAAAAAGCTGCAAATATCCAATAAGAGGAATAAAGACCGCGAACACAAATATATATATATGTACATCTAATCCAATCAACCGACTGAAAATCGCATGAAAACTGTCAGGCTCCAATATATATAAATCTTGCGCCCGCAAAGTCAATTTCGACCTTGCCGCTGATAAAGCCACAGAAATCAACTAACCTCTCTCCCCCCCCCCCTATCTCGTTCTGTGAAAAGTGCGTAAAAAATGAAAACCGCATCGCGTGATCTAACAATAGCCTCTCGCTCTACCCTCAGTCGCAGCAAATCCTCTAACGCCGCACGCAAGCCAGATTACATCCAACGCGCTTAAAGTCCAATATATAAATATATATATCTGCAATTCCTCCTTTGGGACAACTTATAACTTCCACGCGTGTACCTGCACCATCGCAGGCAATCTATATACAGAATACAGCTCGTGATATGAGTTGAGCGGCGAATCGATGCAGCCGCGGATGATATACGCGTATATCTCAACGCTCGCGATTTGTCCAATTATATTATACGCGCGCGCGTTTGTATACCGGCAGATGGCAGCAGCAGCGATCATCTCGCGCGAGAGTATAAAGCCCTTGGTGTGCGCACGAGGAAAATGGAAAGCGAAGGGATGTATGGACGGGATGGTATACACGCACGCGGGATGGATATGTAAGGGTTATAATTAATTTCAAGCACCTATACAGCCGGAGAGTCTACAGTTACGGCTCTGTGTATTGTGCGTTTGCGCGTGCCAATTTTTAAGGGGAATAATTGGTTGTCAGGGTGATCACTGCTGGGTGAGGAGTTTGCTGGTGTTTGATGTGGCCTGCAAAATGTATATAGGTAACCCATTGATTTACATCATTTTAGAGGAATTAATTTTAAAGCGATAAAAGTATTTGGAACGGGTAACTATCAATTTCAGTCTATATTTGACTATTTTTGTATATACTATAATAATAAAGATATTCATCGAATACTGTAAATTTGATTAAACAATGGCCACAGTGCGAATGTACGAAAAATGGGTATAGACGAAACCGAAGCTCCCCTTCAATACTTCATTCCACAGGTAACAGCTGTGCTCGGGGCAACGCAACAGGAAATTGATGTCGGGTTAGATCGATGAAAAAAAAAACTAAAAAAAAACTAAAAGAGCCCGGAGCAGTTAGTGAAAGAAATAAAGCTGATCAAATCGATATAGATTCGCACAATCCATCGAGTGATAATTAAGCCGCAAGTCTGCGGTAGAATCCACGAATGCCACTTATATTATTGGTACACGAGAGCCACTAAGCAATATAAACTCGGATGTAAGTCCAAGAGTATCGTTCCGAATCCTCGGTCGATCGAGAAGAAAGATGTCGGAGAATACGGCTCTCGCGAAATTTCCAGAGTTAGTGAACTCGTATAGGAGTTAGGACCGCGAGACCGCCAAGAGAGCCTTGGAATATCCCAGGCGAGTTAGTTCGATATATAGCCGAGGTGCAAGCAGCGGGCTTTTGAACGGGATAGGAGAATATACTCTAATATTTCATTGCACTGATATAGAAACGCAACACTTGTACCGCTTGCCATTTGGCTTTGACTTTATAAGCTTTCCTACATATAATGGGAGTGTATATTATAGAAACGCTGCCCCTCACCGTTTACCAATGCTCGCTGCAGATTACTATCGATACTGATCCTAATCGTTCCTTTCATTATTTCATCGAGCTTATTGCTATATGTTAATCGTTCGTCGATTAAGGACTTAAAATCAATCGTATCGTTTTGAATGATGCACGACACGGTTGCTGAGATTGCTTTCTTTTCTTTTCGTTGTACAGGTGGAGAATATACGAGTTCAAGGCCATCTACGTCCAAAATCCTATAAGTGTTATACTATCGTGGGTAGCTACGATAAAATACAATTTCAACGCAGCACACATACATCACCTTCAACGCTCGGCCCCAAATGTGTGTAACGAAGCAATCCGCAGGCTCCGACGTCTCTCACCAGCCCCTCTCCCCATCCCACCTCCTGTCACGCGTAACCGAAATAAATAACACAACAGACAAATTATTCTCCGACCATTTGCACTATATACAACGGAGAAACAAAAGTCCCCCTGTTCTTTCCCCGAATCTCGCCCTCTCTAAACACACATACACACACGCGCGCGCACACGCACACACACACAGAGACAGAAAGAGAAAAACTATAAGGAAAAAGAAAAATAGACGGAAGTCGAGGTATGAAATCTCAGTATTTGACACACGAGTGAACTGCTGCTGTTGCTGCCACTCGTCTTTGCTTGCCACGCACGTATATAGACACACGCGGATTCAATGGGCTGCATAAAAAAAAGGAAGCGTATAGAGCGTGTGTAACAGCCTCCAACGTGCAGAGTGATCCGCAAACCTCGTCGCAACAGGTGGGACCCAACGGAGCCTTTATACGTATATATACACACACACATACGACTGCGCCTCTCTCTCTCTCTATCTCTCTCTCTCTGTCACTCTACAGCATGTTTATATCGTACGTGAGCTGCCGCGACAATACAACGCATGCCTGTGCATTCTCCCACCCTCTATATGTGTGTGTATAGATATAGAGAGCAGGGTAGGGAGATCAATAGCTCTAATTATTTGCCAGCTCCGGGCGTCGGTACAGGCTGCTCTTGCAGCGGATGCCAATTTCGAGAGAGAGAGAGGGAGAAAGAGAGACGAGCGAGTGGAAAGTGACAGCGCAACTTCCGCCTTTGTTCGCGCGAGTGTTCTCTACTGACTGTGCAGTGTCATATTTTTTCGAGTTTTTGTGTTGAGTTGATCCACTCTTTGTGCGACGAATAAAGATTTGGCAATGATACGCTTGCCATTCGAAAGCCATATTAATTTTGTTTTGATGCGATCGTATTCAGTTTTTTTTTTTTTTAATTTGAGCAGTTTGAGATAAAAATGCAATTTGTGCAATTGATCCTGATTTAAATTTTGAATATGAATTTATTTATTTATTTTATATATGATCATGCAAAGGACTTTCAAAATAGTCTTGTTTGCTGAACAAAATTCTAGAAGAATATACGCGTGTAGACAAATCAGGCAAGAAAATACTTCCGTCATTCTTCACTTCATTCTTTCATTATTTACCCTCTCATTTTTGCACAAGATTTATTATTAATCGAGTAAAATTGACGGTATCGATGCTTCATCAATAACGAACAAACTATTCCTTTATAGATCAAGACACGCGCAAGAAAGAAAGCCCGCATACTCGAAACTACCCATAAAGACAAAACTTTCAACATATATAATAAGCAAAAAATGTTTAATCAATTAGGTCGATGATAGTCCTCGAATCCGCACTGACTCTTATCATCCATACACCAACGCAATGATACCCGGGTATCATCCCAAAATATAGGCGAGACAATTTTTAACGAGCAAACGATTTAACTTCTCGATATGACAGATCGAAAAAAAATCGCTCTACAAAAAGACACGATCGCACAAGCTCATCTTCATTCCCGTCACGTTCGGGCAGATGTACAATTTATTCGCGATTAATTGCGAGAGGATGAAAGAGGAGGAGCAACTCTGGCCCGCTGCACGATATAAAAGCTTATACACAATACCGGCTGACTTTAATATATAACGAGTCAAACGGGATGTTTCCACGGTACTTTTTCTATACCCTACGTATGATATAGGAGAGGTAGTTTTATGAGGGGCGTCGGGTAGACGAATGCTCGCGGCGCGTTTTGCCCACGCAACAAATTCACCTCGAGCTCGCCGCGCTATTTTATACTCTCCCGGACGTTTTCCCTCTTCCCTCCCCCCTCCCCCTCCCCTTCCACCTCTTACTCAGCGCGAAATTCGTTTCCCGAGCCGTTTATTGCCTACGCTGTGTTTCCTTTTACACTTTATGAGCTAGAAATCATGGGATATTTTTTCTCCCCCCGAGAACTTTATGTCTTTTTTCGGGAGATGCTTATATATATATAGCAGCTGGACGTTTAATTGCGCAGCTGTGTTTTTAGTGCGCCGATGTATTTACGCAGACGTAAGGATAATATGTATCGGTGCAATAAGCTATCAAACTTTCATGCCCCCCAAAAAAAACCACGAAACTTGTACGTAAAAATCCGAGAAACACAGAAAACTCATTAGCGGAGAAGAGAAAAAAAAGCCGCAGAAAAGATCATAGTTCACATTAATCTCTCTTCGAATCCTCGAGACCGCAATCGGCACAAATAATGGCATCGAGTCGAACCCTCCCTATAAGGCTCACCATACAATTGTGGAAAATTTCGTCCTCGGTTTTCTTCTACCTCATTTCCCTGCAACAGCGGCAGCAGTCACCCCTCGGCTTTTCATTTGCACTCGGCAACTACACACGGCATTGCTCTCTCTCCTGACGCATATCCATCTCAATTTATCTTTTTATCTCCGCGCGCTTCTTCTTCTCCTTCTCGTTCCCGCCCCTGCTCCCCCCCTGTCTCCGTCTTAATTTCCCTCTTCTCGCCCCCTTATACCAGGAGCGTGCAAGTCTCGCAGCGAGGAGAGAAAAAAAGGGAGGAAAGAAAAGAAGGTAGAAGGGAGCTGGCTTCCTTTTTGTTACCGCCACGGGTTGTGAACTTCTCTTTGGGGAGAACAGAGAATCTTTCTTCCCTCTCTCTCTCTCTCTCTCTGTATCTCTGTCTCTCCCTCAGGGCTAGTGCGGCTGAAATTCCGGAGTCTCAGGCTCTAAAATACCATGCAATCCACTTAAATGAGAGCTTTCTCTCTCTCTCGCCCTCTCTACCACTCGCCTGGCACTTCTTGTGTATACGCATTCATTTTTATGCGCGCGCGCGCGGGACGAATCTTGCCTAGGGTTACGATATAATGCATCGATGTGTACAATGGGACTGACTGCGAGTGTTTTTTTCCTTTCTTCTTCGCCGCTTTGTCTTTGTCCCTCTCTCTCTCTCTTTTTTCTTTTTTTTTCTTTTTTTTTTTCATTACGGAGGGTGGACGAGGCACGAGATGGTTTTTAATGAGATTATTATTGAAATATTGACAGCACGATATTGCGTGGGCTTTTTGTTGGTGGAGGCGCACGCACTTAATCTTCTTTGATAATGTGATTTTTTGGGAACGTTGAGAAATTGAGCTGCGCTCCATGTTAATTTTCACGGTGGGTAAATAAGCGTTCGATGCGAGAAAATTTTGAATCCCATTCATCACTTTCAAGGCTGCTTGTATATTCACACGAATCCCCGCGTAATATTTAAATATATAATAACAATGTATACAATGAGAAAAAATTATTTTTTAATCAAACACAGCTTTATTGCGGGCGGATGATAAAATAATTTGTTATATCAAGAAAAAAAGCCAATGAATAAAATATTTACTTATTGCAATAAAAATTTAATTTTTACAACAATATTTATTTTAACTTATTAAATTGTCTCTGTAGTAACTAAATATATCATCGAATTAATAAATATTTCTTCTTGATTCAACAAATTATTTTATTATCCGCCGCAATGAAGCTAGTCTTTGATCTAAAGAAATTTTTTTCTCAGTTTACGTTAAGGTTTAAAATGCAAATATTTAAAAAATCTAGTATTTACATTGTAATATTGTACTTTAACAAAACAATTTTCTTTCAATTTCTTTCAATTGTTACATTTCACATAAATTCTCTCCCAACACTTCAACTGCATCACGTCAAAGAAAAAAAAATATAAAATATTTTTCGTACAACAAAATTCAAGCGAGTCGATCTAAAATACTATTTTTAGCCCTATATATCTACAATATTAAAGTTAGAAAAAAACTATATCTATAATGGAAAAAGTTTTTATACTTTGAAAAATTATTTGAGTAGCTCTATAAGATTGATGAGATAGAGGGGCAAACGTGCACGAAAAACAGAGTGAATTAAACTATTACCTTTTGAAAACAAAAAGGAGAGAGAGAAAGAAAAAAGCTTTCTATCTCAACCTCGCAAAAGTTTTCCGCTCGAAGACGTAAAAACATTAATGCCCGGCAAAGGCACAAGAATAGCAAAAAGAGTAAACTCGCTGAATTTTGATTCGGAACGGCTTTTCAAAACTGCCGAGAGTCTCAGCCATAAAGCGAGTATAGTCTTTACAAAATTCACCTCTCTCCCCCTCTCTCCCTCGTCCAAACTGACGCAATCCTATTTTCTTTCGTTCCAAGCTCTCACGATCCATATAAACTCATCTCTCATGCTTTGGGAACTTCCTATAGTCTCCCGCAGCAACTCTCCCGATGCAGTTTCATCGCACGCGCGCATCCTGCATCAGGCAAACAAAATCTATTTGCCGTACTGTATCTTCGTGGCGTCTTCCCCCCTAACGCGTAAGCATAGTGCGTTGCGCGCCTTGCGAACTTCGATCTTTCGTCCTTCGGAGCCCCAACGATTCAAACGCACGCGCGCCACATTTGCTATATACAAGTTAATAACTGTAGCATCGACTCAAGGTCTACACTCGTATATACACAACAGGATACTATATCAAATAATGGAGGTAGAGCAGCATGTTTATTATTCCGCCGCGGAACTTTTATATCGTTTCGACGCGCTCGCGCGCACAGTGTACGTGAAAAAGCTGCAAACTTTTGCTGTCTCTCTAGCGAACACACAAAGTTCCTCCTCGGTACTCGGCTAAGCTCCGCAAGAAAGCAATTTCACGACAATGAGAAAGAGGGAGGGAGAGAGAGAGAAAGAGATTTGGAAAAAAGGATTTTACGCTGCTTGGGGCGCCTGGCAAGGCGTCCTCGTCAAAGTTTCCCTGCCGGCCTATTGTCGTGCGACCTGTAATCCTCTTGACAAGGAAAAGCATCCACTGTCGTCACAGCTATATATTCGACGCAAAAATTCTTCCTTTCAAAAGACTCGAATATGCATATATATATATATATATATATGTGTGTGTGTGTGTGTGTATATATATATATATTCTTCTCTTTTCTCTCCTTACGCACTCGGCAAGACTGTATATGCTTATAGAAATAAGCTCGCGTTTTCAAATTTCCGCTCTCTTTCTCTCTCTGTCTCTCTTATTCCCTACTGCTTTGAATTTTTCACCGTCAAAGTGGCGTAACCCAGTCCCTCGTACCTACATATATAAATAATAATACTCTACACTCATACAAAGGCTGAAATATTTTATATTTCTTTCGTTAAACTTTACTATACACCTACCTATACGCACTCGCGCTGAATTATGAAAAACAATTATACATCTCGTCGCAGCTGGCGCGATAAGGCCGCGTAGCTAAAAACGACAAGTATACGAGTAGCGCAGGTAAACCAACTATATATATACATATATATTAGGGGAGGCCTAAAATGATTAGCTTATCAATGAAATAAAGGCAGCCGCCACCGCCGCCGCTGAAGTCGGAAATATTTTTAGAACGCGAGGGAAGGATTGTCGCGTGCGTGCCACATCAATTCAGAAACAAGCGGCTATACTGTCAAAGAAACTCGGTTTGCGAGAGGGTGGGAACGCTTTCCCCCGCGGAAAAAGGGGAACCCGGGCCACGAATGACTCTGTGCGCGCAAGAGAGAGAGAGAGAGAGTGAGAAATAGACAGATAGCGAGATAGAGAGAGAGAGAGAGAGAGAAGAGAGAAGAGAGATAGTATCTGTCTAATTAATGGCGAAAGATTACTCGGCGGCGTGCGACACATTTTAGCACCGCGAGCGACTGTATACAAGAGACCTCCCCCCCACTCACACACATTTTTTCGACCAGCCCGCTGAAGATACGGATTAAAAGATTAAGACTCATTGGATAGGGAGCCTGGCTCGGAGTTGCGGCCTAATGACGTCGTTTCCGCGTCGACGAACTTATTGCTTTAAGCCCCGCGCGCGCTCTATTTATATATATACGATTACACGTATATCGTTGCTTGCATCGCTACGACTCCTCGCGCCTTTATGTTTTTTTTCTTGGACAATTCGCTTTATATACATGATTTAACTGTGCTGTGATTATAATATGCATAATTATAATATGCTAGATAACGCAGTGTCTTCATAGCTGTCGCGCGGATGAAATCCGTAGGGTGCGAGTGGCTAATTTACGACGAAAGAGGCTTCTAAAACTGTTGCGTTGTATACTTTTGCTTTAAAAGAACATTACACCTAAAAATCCACGCGAATATACAGCGATACCTGTATAAACGATAGTCGTATACGCGTCGATTCGCGTTCGCTAGTTAAATCTAATAGCTCGTAAATGTTATACATTTAGCTCTAATGGTATACAGTCCACGTTGAAAGGTTGGTAGTAAGAAAAAGTAGGCCAAGTAATTTGTACTTTACCGTGCTAGATAATTAAATATTTACGAGAAATGTCGCCATCAAGTATTAGAATTTTGGGCGGTTCGTATATAATACATGGCTCGCGTGTCGGTTCAGCTTTTTCCTCAAACAGCCCTTAATTATGTTCAATAATTCAATAAGCCAACAGGCTTGATTCCAAACAATTTCAAAATCGCCTAAGAAAAGCATTCTATTATATTATACAATTTTATCGATCGATATCGTTACATAATAGTATATACGAAAATTGATAATTAATTTTCCAAGAATTCCGATAAGTAGCCCAAGAAGTTACGTGGAATTAATAACGGAGAAATCACAATATTGAATCTGCTGTGCAGAAATTTCCAGCCAAGGGAGAGAGAGAGAGAAGTGAGCGTGTCAATACAGAGCAAAAAGAGAGAGAGAGTGAGAGAGGAGGGGAGGAGTAGCCGCGCCGAGTAATTGCCAACTACAAACTATGTAACTCACTTTGAAAGCAATGAACCGTTATAAGACGTCCTACTTCGATATAATGAATAAATCCCACAGTGATAAGCCGAGCATGAGAGAGAGAGAAAGAGAGAGAGAGAGAGAGAGAGAGAGAGAGAGAGAAGGAAGAGATCTTGATCCAACTGGACGAGAGCCACCTTTTGCTGTACGCGACAATCAAGACGAAGAATAGACTCGTCAGGTTATCTTTTTTTGTACTTGGATAAGAATTCAGCTCGAGTTTTCGTGAAAAGTTTACGAATCATTTTATATTTAAAATCAGACTGAGCAGCTGCGATCTTACGTTCTAAGCTACTTTACTTTTCAATTGAGTTGCTTAAAATTTAAATATAATAGGTGTATATTTATTAACTGACAGGATAGAATATTTTTCTTTGAAATTCTTGATTGCAGTTTTTAATTAGAATTTGTCCAGCCATATTTCTCTCGCAAATCGTATAAATATAAAAGCTCATCACCAATTTCAATTCTCGAACGAATCAATTCCTCGCAATCTCAGCTCTGCGCACGTCCAGGTATAGCACATGTATATTTCGCTACACGCGAGTCCCGCATTAGAAAAAAAAAAACTCGCATTATGCCAAGAATTTCACCGCACGGCGAAATGAATTTGCCTAAACACTGAATCGGCACAAACTAAGCCGCGGAGCTCGCAACAAAATACCCGTACCATGCATAACGGAGAAGTAGCTCGTATTATACCCATAAGCCAGTCATTTATACCGTAGCTACATTACACGTGAAATGTCGGATGGCTCGAGTGTACGTGGCTGTACAGAAAGGATCCACACGTATATAAGTGCGCGCGGCACGTGTGTCGTCCCACAAGGATCAAGAGGTGAGCGACGTGTGTGTTGTAGGTGTCGCGGCAAACTGTTATACGACGCGTTATACAGGCTTATACGACTTGTGGACACGACTCTGCTACATCGTGTGTTATAGCGCGCCGCGATCCCTTAGCAGCTTCATATACGAACGCCACCGTGTGCGGGTGCCTTCCTCAAATTATGCGAGGGACCGTCAGTAAGAGAAAGAGAGAGAGAGAGAGAGAGAGAGAGAGAGAGAGAGAGAGAGATGAAATTTTGAGATCGGTCGAGATCGTGACGAGCTTCTCCTTTTTTTTCTTTTTCTTTTTTTGGAGAATTTTTGTTTTGAAAATACTAGAGGGGATTCGAGTCGTACGTTTTATGTTAATGTTTTTCGAAAGGGTTCTTCGAGAGATTGTGACGTAAATTGTTTTTAAAGCGGTACTTTGCATGGAAATACGCAGTAACATTTTTCCTCTCAGCTATAGTAAGTATATATATATATATATATACATACGAATTCTCAGAATCCATACGCTACTTTTCCAGAAAAATGTTATTTTCCCTCCAATTCAAAATGTATAACGATATTTTCAACTAAGTGCTGGTCCGAAAAACTCAAACAACCATAAAAAAAGTGATATCTTTAATTTCATTAAGCTGTGCATACACGCGCTTTGTAACTTACACATATAGCATTAATTTTGTGCAAGGATATAGGTATGCTATTGACCGCGAAGAATTGATTATCCTATAGATTCAGTTAGCGATTAGCTTGCGTTTCACGTTTACACCGAAAATCCGATCCCACATAAGCTAAAGCCCGCCTTAAGATAACAAATCACTGTTGATTGAGAATTAAGCTTATATGCGTGTGTCGGTATCTCGGCTATCTGCATATAATGTACATTGAATGTCTATTGTTTCAATGCTCGCGTATGAAAAGAAGCTACAGCGTAATTATACCAGGAGTAAAGGCGATTGACTTCTTTTCGATACATATATTATATATGTGCGCTTTCGCATCTCCCTGCAATGTCTACTCTATAGTGATTTTAATCCAACAAGTGGTTATTTGTTCTTTACATCTGTTTCGATAGAACGAGACTCTCCCCAAAGCTTTATATATACATTCACGTATTTCGCATTTGCCACATGAAGCACAGACTGCGATAAATAATTAATATGACGGTATAAGCTACAAGTACCAATGGGTGGTAACAATTTTTTTTAACTCGTTACCGTGACACGCACGTACACACACGCACACACACACGTAAGTTTGTGCATGCAAGATATTTTAATGAATCTCATTACCTACATCCTATATATGGAATACACGCGAAACGTACAACGGTGTCTTTGAAAAAAACAAGAAAGACAAATGAAAATTATTTTAGAAAAATAAAAGCCGTCCGTGTACGTGTCGTCGTTAAAAAATTAAAATAGATATACACCGAGATAGCTTTTATTATATATATATATATAGGTATAGGTATATATATAGCGTAGCAGTTCCACTCTTCTGTGCAATTTGTAATTAAATATTTTAATTGCAGCGAAATCAGGTATATATGTATATATCAACGATGCGCGCATCAGACGAGGTTTGACCAAAGAGTGTGTGCAGGAGGAAACCACGAATGCGCTGCAACCTCAGCAGCGCACACCTGCACGAGCGAGACGCGCGCACAGATTTGAAGTTAATAGCGGATCTCTCGTGGGGACTTGGCTTGTATCTATATAGGATGAACCATCGGATGTTGTATGTGCTTTTATTAAGTCAACATCCCGATTAGCGGTGTACGCATATATATGCGCTAGCGGGCCTTCCTATTTATGACCACTAAAACTCTTGGCGCTAAACATTTACCATCTCGAAACTTGCCTTTAAAGTCGCCGCCGCCGCGCCGGTCGGGGTCTCCCCCTCTAAAATAACTCTAATAAAACGCCGGCGAACTCATTAAGTACGCTAACGGCGCAGCTCTTACTTATATACTTACTTGCCTCGGCTCGTTTCGAAAACTCTTTGGTGAAGCTCCACTAGACTCTCTCTCTCTCTCTCTCTCTCTC
>UELV01092079.1:0-22214 GCA_900490015.1 Megastigmus stigmatizans
CACACACACACACACATATATATATATATATAGTCACACAGAGCCATACGCGAGCTGGCACTTAATTCAATTCAATTGCAATACAGTTCAATAATTCGATTAATTAAAAAATATCACGAGAGCGTCGCTCAGTCACGTGCGCGAGCGCCGACGATAAAATTTCGAACGGGGCCGCCGCTACGCGCCTCAGCGCCATTTCAACTCGAGCGTATCACTGACTCTCTCTCTCTCTCTCTCTCTCTCTCCATATATATATATATATATATACATCGGTCTCTGCGCGGACGCGCGTTTTACTTGCTGCTGCTGTTCCGCGGCAGGAAAGTTTGTCGTCCCCTCTCCGTACAACTTCTTCACTTTGCGGTTCTGCTTTTTTTGCACGCCTGCGTACTGCGATTCGCGAACGCGGCCAAGGCGCCAGCGCTTTGAAAGGAAACCATGTGTCTTGTCGTCTCGTTAAATGCGTCGTCGCGCTGGGACTATCGTTTAAGGAAAGGATTCAGTTTCAATTGCTTCATTGATAGAGAATGAATTAAGTGCTCGCGTTGATTGGATGGCTTACGTGTTTTGTTTTTTTCTTACTTACAGGTAATTAATACAGTTTTTCAGATGTGCTAATCAGGAATATTTTTTTCTATTAAAAATGTTGCACTATATTGTTAAAATTAGTATAATAGTGATTCTCCGATTGATCGAAAAAAAAAACACTTTTTCTTATAACCAGATTTGTACATATCCAAATGTTATCTGCGGTTTAATGAAACAGACTCTGTTGAGAAAGTATGTATTAATCGGACGATCGGTTAAAAAGGCTATAAAAGAAGAGCTGCAGCATGTCTTTGATAGCGGCAGGGGATAAAAATAATTTGAATACGAGATGAGAGGGAAAGATTGCGGACCGTGTTTGAGAATCACTGCGACCGGCGCTTGGATAAGTTAACCGATGAGCTGCGCGCGCGGTGTGTGTAAACTTAGCAGTCTCTCTCTCTCTCTCTCTCTCTCTCTCTCTCTCTCTCTCTCTCTCTCTCTCTTCATTTCTCTTCTCTCCCTCTGTCTCATTCTCATTTCTTCTCCATCCACACGTAGCAGCCACTCACTCCTTTCTACACATCTCGACATTGCCGCATCGCATCCGCGATTACTTGATTATGACTGTCGAGTGGCTGGAAACGATGCCTCCTCTCCCCCCCTCTCTCCCTCGCTTTCTCTCTCTCGATTTCTCAATCCCCCGTGTACATGATGCGAATTATCGGGTGACTTTGTCATGTGGTATATACGTGCCATTAACGGCGAAAAAAAAGCTCGAGACTCTTGTGGGTTCACGTTCCTTATACCCGCTTCTGGCACACAGTGTACGTGCAGTATATATGCGCAGTCGTGCACCGGTACACACTCGGCAACAACGAGTCTGACTTTATATACCGCACTTAATACCCTATTATCCGAAAATCCCGAGCTCGCGGATTATGTCTCTCGCAATCGATGGATCGCTCACTCGTATCGAATCGACGAGAATTTCTCCTCTGTGCCTCTACTTTCACTCTCTATATATGCTTCTTTCTCCCTCCCTCTCTTATTTTTTTTTCGTTTGAATTGAGACTGTGCTTCTCGTTAATGCGAATGAGGGAAATGAATATTGAAAGAATCTCGTGTCTTTGAATAATTTGCGTCTAATTATGTTGGTATTATCGAGGAACGACATCGGAGATATGCAACAAGCGCACGCTCGAACGGGCCGATATCACGTAATTTTCCGTAATGAAAACGAAGCATGTAAAGCACTTATTGCTAGCTTCGTTATAAATTGACAAAGATTTTTCTAATGGTCTTACAGTCTAATCAATATTAATATTCGTTATAAATTTTGAAAAACATGAGCGATTCAACGAATTCCACGAAATCTTTTACGCCTCGCAAAAAAATGACTTTTGAGTATCCGATTGCTACTATACAAGGTTGCGGCAATGAGCAGCGTCCCCTCGAATAAATATTCACGACAATTGGACGTAAGCTCGTAAAAATTTTCCGCCTGTAAAACCTTTAAATAATTTCTGCGGAAGAATGCGCGCGAGAATGGGAGATCTTCTTGGCTGTACTTCAGAAAGCACCCGCGATTCAAGCCATTCGAGCGAACAACCCGCGCGCGTGCAGAATATTCGTCGAGGGCCCTTGCGATGGGAAAGAGAGAAAAAGAGAAAGAAAAAAAAAACATGGAGTTTGCCAGATCCCGATGAATATCATAAACATAATCGCTTACACAAGCAGCGGCAAAGTGCACGCGCTAAGAGAAAAGAGCTGGTGAGCCGCTGCACTGCTTGAATGGCAACTCTCTGCATTACGAACGAGAAAAAAGGGGGGAGATAGAGAGAGAGAGAGAGAGAGAGAGAGAGAGAGAGAGAGCTGAGCTCTTTTCTACCCCCACTCCGTCTTATTATTCAGGAATATTATAATTCGTCCTTACGTCGGTCGGTATCATAATGATAATAATAAATGCGTTAATTAAAACTGCTGATTTATGCGCCTTTCATATTGTAATTGCCCTACCGAACTTCTCTCTCGAGGGCCTCGGAGACAATATTTTGCTTATGCGCCTGCGCATGCCCAACTCTCCTCCCACGCCGTATATATAACGCGAATAAATTAATTAATCAAGGCGCAATTAATACCCGTCTGTAACTCTGGCTCTCTTTGGGCTTTCTCTTGCGTTCGTTCTCTTCTATTCCTTCTTCAAGACGCACAAAAGCGAGAGTCGAGCGCTGAGAGCGCGCGCCGGGTATAACTTTAAAACAAATCGCGCGGCTTCTGCGTGCGTTCGCGACTATTCTAACACGGTGAGGGTGAGGTGTGCGCTTGTGCTCGCGCTCTTATAACATAGAGAGATTTTCGCTAGAGTGGGACTGAATTCATTATTCATATCCCTTGAGAAGAGGCGAGCTGCTTTGAGTTATCCTGGCTCTAGAATCTGCTTTGACATTGCTTAGTTTTATTTATTTTTTTTTTTTTTTTTTTCATTGAATAACAACAATCTTTTCGTCGCAAAACTTTTTTTCCTTGCTCATCGGTCAAACCAACGAATAAATAAAAATGCAGTGGATATTACTGTATAATCTTTGATCGAATCATCAATGTCACACGTTGGCAAGGAAAAGAAGAAAAAGTGGCGGTGCTGGACGTACGCATAAACACAAAGACGTCAAAAAAACGTGGGAACTGTATACCACCCCATCGATCAAACATTATGTATACCTCTGTCATTTGCTGGCAAGCGAGAAGCACAAAGGATGCACACACACAGAGACAGACACACGTGTGTACAACACACATCGAGCATAATGCGCCGTTTAAGTAGGCGGAGCGGTGGAACTAAATAAAGCAGCGCACACGAAACGCATGATACAATATATACCTTCTTGCACGCGCACACAGACGAGTGGATGAAACATACACGTTAAATCCAACGCCGAGTATAGCAGCATTAGCAGCAGCAGCAGCAGCCGCCTAAGTATATACATGCGCATGTGTGTATATATATAGGGTATAGCGGGTGCGAGAAGCGCAGAAATCGCTTATTTACGGCATAAATGCGGGGGTAATGCGCTTGGCGGAGGCCATACTTAGCCGGGCATCAGCCGACTACCGCGTCGTCGTCGGCGTCGCCGTAGCCGCTGCCGCCGCCTCGCCTGGCCTGGTCTGGCTACTGGTGGGGGGTTTAATGTCTTTTTAGGTACGTTAATTAACAGTATTCATTTTGCACAAAGGTTTCTAATTACGCACTGCATGGAGAGCCGCAGACTTAGCGAGCTCGCGCGACGACGGCGTAGGCGGCTGCCGCCCGCAACGGCGTATATTATGTCCACTCGCACCCTCGCTTTCCATTCCATCCCCGACTCCGCGCGCCTAATTTTACCCCAGTAAATATAAGCTTTATAAAGTATCAAGACTAATCATTTATTCAATACTTCTTCGAGTATTTTTACATTTTTCTTTCTCTTTAGGTCTAGAAGATAGATATACCTTTCTGTGCTTTATATGGGACTTTAGAAATTTTTCTTGTGGAAAAAAAAAATATTGAGATATAGAACGATTTGTATTGAATATAAAGGAAGGAACTAATACAGAAAGCGTCGGATCAAATTAAACACGATAAATTAAATAGCAGAAGATTAACTTTACTATTACACTGATTTGTATTTAATGTCATCACAAATCTATCATAACATGCAATGATACAGAAAAATCTGCAGCAAAATAAAAATAGATTTTTTTAGTCAAATATTTATTTATGCAGTATAAAATTGATTTAACAATGTCCGTTTCTCATTTACAATCGAAACCAAATGTTTCTTATTAAATACTATGAAACGGAATTTGGATTTTAAAATTTATAATGTAATTTCGCATTAAAAATATCAAGTGGATGAAAAAAAAAAAACGAAATCTCGTCCTCCCTACATCTGTTATTCAAATTAACACAAAAATTAAAGCTCATTATTCAGGAGATTAAGGAGGAAAAAAGCTTAATTTATCATATTCGCTTGAAAGTGCAGATTTATACTTTTAATTAAACCGCTAAGTACACGCAACCTAATATTCTTAAGTACACACACACACACACACACATACACACACCAAGACCATCAAAGTATATGTCTCCAAAAGCGAGTATCCGCCGCGCATAACAATCGCAGCATTATAGATATACCGATCTTTCCAGCCATCCTAGAATAAAAAAAAAGAAGAAGAATGGAGCTAGGTCACGTTAATCGGTATAGGACACAGTCAACGTGATATAAAGGGATCGGCAGTCGCTTCACGATCTCGTCGGGCCTCGACATTATACACGAAAGGAGGGCGCGCGAGAGTATATATATATATATATATATAAACAGCCAGCAGCAGCAGCGGCAGAAGCCAATAGTTGTCCGGCCAACTGAGTTAGCAGTCGCATTAATTAATTATAATTAAGTTTTAGTTGACGCGGAGCCGAGCACTCTGTAAGCAAGAACGAGCGAGAAAGGGAGTGGGGGGAGAGGGGCCCAGAGACTCGTACTCTACGCGACTGGCATTTTGAGCATTACCGATATTATGCAGATTTCATCCGCGCGCGCGCGCGCGTCTCTCGCGAGCTTCGCCTTTTGTCTACGTCTCTCTCTCTCTCTCTCGCTCTCTCTCTCTCTCTCTCTTTCTATCTCTCTGGCTCCGTCTTAACGCACGAGGAACCTTTCTCTTTCCTTCTTTAAACACGGCTTCTTCGTCCTTTTTTCTGCTTCTCCTCCTCCTCCCCTTATTCCTCCTTTGCCCCTGCTTTTTCTTCTTCTTCTTCTTCTTCTTCTTCTTCTTTCCTACTACTTGACTAGAGTTAACAAGCGTACGGAGAATGAATTATTCACTTATTTACGACACGTAAACTTTCAGTTTTGTCACGTGATTTGTACACGATAGAACGAGAATATTGATTAACAGGAACGATTTTACGACTCTTGCCGAGCGGCGAGTTGTGTATACACGAGAGCTCTCCTCGAAACCGAGGCTCCTTTCCAACCATTCGTAAAACTCAAGCTCTATGGAAAATTTTTAATTAAATTCTACCTATCTTGGCGCGCCAAGTCTTTATTATTTCTTCGCGCTATTCAAAGCGCATAATAGTGTAATTTTCTATCAAGCTTGTAAACGATATACGAGCGCGAAACACTATATTTTCCGAGGTATTTTCAACTCGATAAAGGGCGAGTCTTAATTTTTATGGGCGAAAACATTAAGAGGAGAGCGATAATCCGATACTGCACAGCGCGAGAGCGGCGAAATTATTCAATTTTGATAAGAAAAGTGAGGGAAACAACGGCGTAGTGCTGCGCGCGAGCATTAAGCATTAAATCTAGGGTAAATCGAGGAAGCAGCAGCAGTAGCAGCAGCAGCAGTGGCGGCGGCGGCGGCGTCGGGATAGTGCTAGTAGCGAGAGAGAAAGATAGAAACGAAAGACGCTGTCGCAGTTATACCAGGGCGAAATGACGCGTCGAGGATGACGAGCTGCTGCACGCGCGGGTGAAAAGGATCGCGAGCGGGCGGGCGGGCGGCGCTTAGCGGCAGCAGCAGCAGCAGCAGCAGTAGCAGCAGTAGCGACTCTCTGCGTGCGTCGTCCCGTAAGAAGCTGTTAATCTTCGGTAATAAAGTGTATTTTCATTATAATACAGCATGAATATGCAACGGCGATAATGGCCTTAATATCCCGGCATGCATCTTCCTGTGCTTTACGAGCTGAGCCTCTCTCGCTCTCCCCCCCTTCCCTCCCTCTCTTTCTCTCCGCAGTAGCGAGCTTCTCTCCCGGAATTCGAGATGCCCTTACTGGATTTTACAGTGTACAAGTAGCTTCTGCAGCCGTGCTAACTCCTGAGCGTATACTCGCTCGCTCGCGCGTGCATGCGCACACACACACACACACAAACACTGTATATAGCGGAGGGTGGGAGAAAAGAGCGAGGAACTGTTGCCGCCGCCGCCTGCGTGTGCGGGTATAAAACGTACGGCAAACCGAAAGCTCTTGGTTCGTTCACCTCGCGCTGCGTGGTCCAAATCACTTATCGAGGCCCTGGGGCTTGCTTATATACTTATACTTGCTCGCTTCGTTCTCCCTTCGCCGCTTCTTTCTTTTTATCTGATGACTATTTTTAAAGATTTAGTACTTTCATGATGATTTTACTGCGTGATCGCAAGTAGTCGCATAAAAGCTTAGACGTAATTATTTTAATGTTTAATTTATTTGTGTATGGTTGCTGCGAATTTATCTCTGATTTTCATTTCTAATCTTACATTTATTAATTATATTTCTGTGTAAATCATTACGTTTATCGTACAAGAAGCATAACAATTTCTTAATGAGATTAAGCTAAAAAAATTAATCTGTTAAAATTCACGTTTTTGTAAAAAATAAAGCTGTCTTACTCATATAAAATTTATGATACAAACGTACTACGCAACAATAATTCATTAAAAATTAAGACAAATAGCTTTGAGCCTAAAATGAGTAGCGTAGCTAAATCTTTAAATATGCTTAACTGCATCATTGTCATAATGCATGCCTAGATAAACTCGGGGCGGGCGAACAGTGGATGGCGTCTTGAGAACTCCCAGAATAGAAGTGCGTATTTCAAATGCGAATAAGCGAGCGGTTATACGGCTCTGCAAAGGCACGCTTATACATTCCAGCGAGAGAGAGAGGGAGAGAGAGAGAGAGAAAGAGAGATTCCAGTCGTCGACACACGAGCGAAGCCGTTTCGCACAGCAGCAGCTCCTCACTCGTGCGCTAATTTATTCGTCAAAGTCAATGGCTCCGAATGAGGTGTGCGCGACTCTTGCGAACTCCCCTTGACTTCACCTGTATACATAAATACACGTACATATACTGTGTGGATCGACTTTCTATTACGTCTACTAAGTAGCTTTGTCAAAATCTCGGGCGCTTTTACGCTTACATAAGTATATACGCGTGTATATAAGTATATAAGACTTGCCCCGTGACGGTGTTGTGTAGCTATAGGAAAACTCGCCTAATTATAAGATCCGTGGAGTTTCATCAAGAACCAATTAATGCGCTCCGACCTTTAACACTCGTTACTTCGAACCCTTTATCCCCACCGCACCGGTGTTTCCTCAATTAACCTCGAACGCAATCCCCGGCAATCTCGAACTCGTTTCGTGGCACGTAGTTAAGATTTTCAAAATTTTTCCATTTGATTCGGGCTTTAGATATTTTTACGTAGGTATTACATAATGATTTTGGTGCACATGATAAATTTTGCTTTGTCCAAAGATTTGTGTAAATACTACGCGACGACCTTGTTCACTTATATAAAGCGTCATCAGTCCGTATCATCAACCAATTCTCATCTTATTAGATGTTTAAAAGGCTAATTAACAATGCATCACGATAATCGCATTACACGCGTTTCGCCTTGAATCACTTATCACGCTGCTTTAAGTCTCAAAGCGAAGACCAGCCACTCCAGCATACAAAATGACTCGTGTATCGAAAACCGAGCTTCTGGAGCGAACTCTGGACAAAAAAAGTACTCTATACACGCACAGGCAATAAAAGAGATTGCGGTCCTTTTTGTTCGTCCGACCCGCCGAGAGTCTGCGCCGTATAGGAGCACCGCATTTGAACATCCCGCGCTCTTGCCACGTGCGAAAACAGTCGCAGACTTTTTTAAGCCGATGCTTACACTCTCGCGAAATCTCATTATATGCCGTCGCGTGCCCATTACGTCCTATCCCAACGTCCGAAACGTTTCGCCCGCAGAGAGATACTGTCCTTCCCTCCGGTCAACTCTCTACCTCTCTCTCTCTCTCTCTCTCTCACTCTCTCCTCATTTCGTGCGGACCCGGCATTCCCTAAATTTATTCGCTCGTATACGCGGCCTCGTATAATACTCTACGCGTGCGTCCGCGCCTCGCGCAAAAGTCTAATTTGTTTTAATGACAAACTGTAGCAGCGGCGGCGGAGGTGTGGGACGACGACGCGTCGCAATTATATATCTACGCGCGTGAGAAAGAGTGAAAGAGAACGAGTAAGAGAGAGAGAGAGAGAGAGAGAGAGAGAGAGAGGAGTCAGGGAAGGGTATGAACGTTAATCGCGTTTCGCGATATGTGGCCTTCGAGAGCCAATTAAAAGCGGCGGCGACTCCTCTCGCGCCTTCGGCGACGTCTAATTTTATTCCCAATAAAAACGCCTGAAGATTTAGGCGCGGCGGAACGAGGGAGCCCAGCGGAGGAACACGTTTCATTACTTAAAAGCGTGCGCAGTCCTGGGCGCGAAATTTTTTTCGCCGTTCGCGCATCGATTATAAATAGAATATATGGCGGAACGAGCTGCGAGTCTTGCTCCTCCGCGGCGCGAGTGCACGAGATTTTCGCTTGGCGCGCGATGATCTCGCGATATCGGAGCTCTTATACCGAGTATTTTCATAAATAGCTGCGACTTTCTTCTTTTTTTGTTTTTTCTTTTTGTATCGCGCACGGATTTCGCCGAAGGCATGTCCTATGCTCGAGTTCCGTAAAGAAGACTCTTTTATATTTAAAAACACTAATGTGAATTCTTTTATAATCGTCGTTAATTGTGTTGTCTACTTTTCGGCAAACAGTGATAAATAGCGATGATTTAAGCGCATACGTATGTATTTTTAAAATTCCGTACTGCTCGAATGTTCGCGAATATATAACAGCAGACGCGGAATAAAAGAGTTACGATAATTCAATGATTCAAACCGAATTTCGAGAGAGCGCAAAGTCGGAGCTTGCATCGCAACGCACATACATACACACACATACAGCAGTTCCTTTCCCGAGCACACATACGTGCAAAAAAAAATGAGAGCCAGGCCGCGCAGCTCGGAAATAATCGTAAAAAAACGGAATTTATCGAAAACGAAACATCGATTAACGTAGGACCAAAAAAAAAAAAACGTGGAGCCTAAGCCAATTTTTTTTTCCATTCAACCGATGAAAGAGAATAGATAAACGTATATAGACAAAACCAGAAGCCCTTGCATATAACGTGTGGGTGTGAGTGTGAGTGAGTGTCGTGCACCACCGAACTGAAGCCCCTAGCCAGAGTTGGTGGGCGCTTGTTCGGGGAAGCTCGCGGGCGCTTCATCTCTTTGTTCTCCATTTTACTCGGCTGGCTTCTCTCTCGCTCTCTCTCTCTCTCTCTCTCTCTCTCTCTCTCACTCGCGTGCTTTTTCTATTCCGACGTATTTTTTTTCCACGGCGCCCATAAGCACCTCCGCTTCCGTTTCACTGGCCGCCGAGCGATATTCACGTGCACGGAAGGGCAGGACGAGGAGGAGAGAGAGAGAGAGAGAGAGAGAGAGAGACCACCTCTGCCTGTATATGTTTGTGTACAAAAAAAGAGAGTATAGACTCTCGAGTACGTGTGTGTGCGAGAGAGAAAAATTGTTGGGGGGCTTGAGGGAAGGAGGGCCTCGGGGGCGCGCCGCGTACCAAATTCAAATGCACTCGAGTCCTCTTTCTCTCTTTCACTCTTTCCACACTTCATAGAGAGGCAGAAGAGACAGAGGGTGAGAGCAGCTCGCATGTGTATATATACGTGTGTGTACGTAGGTGTGTGTGTGTGAGAGAGATATCTGGACTATTATAGACGCGCAGTGATGATCAAAAAATTCGCTAAACAAAAGATTCCACGGATGGCGAGAGCATCGGCTCTTTTTTTCGTGAAACAGCTCGCAGCCAAAGCTTTTTGCGCGCCTCTACGCGGCAAGCTTTGACTTTCTCTCTCTTTCTGTCTATCCCTCTCTCACTCTCTCTCTCTCTCTCTCTCTCTTGTTCTTTCTCGCAGGCTCCGCAGCTGCGGCGGTTGCACGTATATATACCTACTCATTGGCGCCCAAACGTACGACGCTATATTTAAAAATCGGCGCGCGCTCTCCTGGAAACTATACCTACAAAGAGCGAGAACCAGAGAGGACCCGCATCTATATACACTCACACACGCACACGTGACCGCTGCGAGTGTGTTACATCGAGTTTATTAAAATCCACTATAGCGGCCAGCTCTCACACACACACACACACCCACATAAACGCACGTATACATACGTACGTGGGCAGCCATACGTAACCGACAGATACGCGAGAGCTTCTATCTGTCGACTAGGGCGAGTGTGCAGAGTCTCCGCACGCATTTATAAACACTCGCAGACACGTATACGCACGAATGAGGACTTGTATTGTTGTGCCATGCCTTTATACCTTTTTTTCGCCAGCTTTATTCCGATCTTTTTTTTTTTTCTATCTCTCTGAGCGGGCGAGAGCTTTTTTTTCGGTCGGCGTGTGCGCGAAATTATCATTTTAATAAATGCCCCCGGTGCAAGCGACGCGAATAACGATTCACGCTTGGCGTGCGCGGAACGTAAACTGGTACCATAAGATTTTAATGCTGCTGCGGCGGCTGTTGCTGCTACTGCTCGATGCGTCATATATTTTTTGCAGTTTTGGTGGAAAAGTAATTTTGTACGACGGACTGATTGATTTGATACAATTTTGAGTACATCGTTGGTATTTGTGGACTTGGCTAATGCTCGTAACGATTATAGCTACGGGCATTTAAATTGATTATGTAGTTATAATGAAGTGGTACTTTACCAGTGAGTCTTTCCCATTTAGTAAAGAGTCGGATGACTGCGGCCCGTTTGGATAACTCACCTGAAACATAAAAACATTCATTTTATTAACGATGATCATAGGACTCTATATATTACAGGAAGTATTGTTATTGTATTAAATTGTTAATAGAATGCTTTTTTAAATTTTTTCAGAATAATAATAATAATGATTTAAAAGCCCGTCTTGAAACTGCCATTTTTGGAAAATTACTAAAGTATTTTCTTCGCTGCTTTTACATCCGACACGTTGATCAACAAATAAGGTCTGGATCACTGAAAATAATTGCTATCTATGTTCTTGGATGATTTTTTCCCCTTTATTCCCAGAAACTCGACACTACACACAAATTCCAATTCGAGCACGTGTCAAAATATCTCAAATTTTAAAGCGACGTTTGCTCTTCATTTGGCTTGCACGTTTATTTGAGCGACTGTCTTGCACGCAACCTATTTTATCAAGTATTTCAAGTCACCTAATTTCGCATAATGCATCACACCGTTGCATTACTTTTGTCGGTGAATACTTAAAATTCTCATCTGCATTATCTCCTTGTCAGAGCGTCGACTTGCGACAAAACACGGCTGCGAAGATAAATCAAAATAAACAAACCGCGCGCTCCCGAGTAAAAAAAATACTCGTCTCTCTCGCCGCGTTTTTTTCGCGTTTCGCGCCTTTCTCCTTACACATTCATGTGGCCCCGGCGTTATACATCACCCGGGCGCCTCATCCTTATGCAGCTTTTTCCCTCCACATAATTTTTCCGCACAAAGGCTGAAACAATCGTTTAATTAAAGCCCCTGCGCGCGCAATTTTAAAATCCCGAATATTTAAAATTATTCAGCTCGCGAACTTGTCGCATTTGCAGCCCATTGCCGGAGCATTAAAATTCCAAATATCTTCAATGCTCTTTAGAATAAATTCTCATTCTCTGCCCCCACTCCCGCCCCCTCCTGCGCCGAAAGAACAAAGTCGCGGGCGCGCAAAGTTACCTTTTTGTTACCAAAAAAGGGACCAGAGCAAAAAAACAGAGCCAGGGAGAGTATATACGTTACTAACAAAAGTAGAAAACGGGCATACCTTCGCTCGCGAGAAGGTGAAAAGAGGAGGCGGAGTGGGGGGGAGTAGGCGAAAAGCGCGCGATACAAGTCGAGCCTTTGTCTTGCAAAAAAGTCGCGAGCGAATATATCACGAGCCGCGGGGGGCATTGTTTCATTCCTCGCATAATTACTGCTCGAGTCATGTTTTAAAGTTAAACTTCACCTAAATAAAGCTTAATGTTATTATATCGCGCGAGTGTGTCCGTGGAAAGAAGGGAGGGAGTAGAGAGAGAGAGAGACCCGGGCCATTATGCAGCGACGCAAGCGCGCGGTGCCACTTTCAAATGTCGTTATATACCCACCAGCGCCTGCACGTGCGTCTCTCTCTCTCCTTCGCTCTCTCTCTCTCTCTCTCTCTCTCTCTCTCTCTCTCTCTCTATGCGCGCGTGTGTATATGTATACATGTATAGACCGTAGTGACGATCGTTTACTCGCGTTGACTCTACCGTATACCTACTTTCAGCGCGCAATTTTAACGCTAATTCGATTCGTACTTTCCTTTTTGGCGGCAAGCGCGTCACACAGTTTGTATACTTATCCTCGGCGCACGTGCGTGGATGGCTCCTCTGTATTTCAATGAATTTTAAATTTCATAGCTACCGCTCGTGTTCCGTTCTCCTCGCCTTTTTTACGCGAGGAATATTAATTGAAATCGATCAAGTTGACTTGTTTATGCCCGTGTTTCGGGTTCTTCGTTTACGAATAACGTGGACACGGCCGGATGATTAAACATGAATTACTCGTTAAATATAAAGAGCGGATCAATTATGTATCTGATATTTTGTTTTTAAATTACAAAAAGAAAAGTCGAGAATTAATAAGTGTACAAAATAAATAGTTCCTCGTTAATGTTAATTAAGACGACTGTTATGCGGCAAATAATGTAAAGGTATAAGGTTTCCTTTCATAAAATAAAAAGTGTTTGTTTCAATACTTAATATCATTAAAAAAAATTTGCGGAATTTATTGCAATGAGTTATCAGAGGAAAATGATATAGTGCTTACTATAAGTATAGTTCTTTGTAAATATTCATAGGAAGACGTGATTTCAATAAAAATTATTACAATTTATTACTCCTCGGGCTGGATAAGTTTGCGTTTTAAGATAC
Organism: Megastigmus stigmatizans; assembly: GCA_900490015.1. Classification (NCBI taxonomy): domain Eukaryota; kingdom Metazoa; phylum Arthropoda; class Insecta; order Hymenoptera; family Megastigmidae; genus Megastigmus; species Megastigmus stigmatizans. The sequence goes on from UELV01092079.1 coordinate 13,385, forward strand.
TTCACAAATCCTACGCACTCTCATAAAGTATAGATAGCACACTTTTTATGTGAATAATTTAATACGAAATGCCACCGAGAATTATATACCATTCAATAGAAATCGCTATTAAAACTCGATAAACTTGTAAAGTAATAATATTAATGCGTCTGCGAGCTATAATTAAACGGTATATCAACTTAAAAATATAGAGTTAAAAACAAACAATTCAATAAACCGTCTCGTAAAAATCTGAAGGAGTAAATTACCGTATCACGATGAATAGTCATTATCCTTTCTCTAAATACTTTCAGTCTTATTTCAAATGCAGGGACAACAATAATAATAACAGTAACCGCGTATATCTGCGAACTAAAAAACTCAGTGTCGTTCGCTATATTCGTTGTCGTTCGAATGGAACACCAGATCCAATACCATGGCGTAAATCATCGAAACACCTCAGACATAACCACTATACGAAAGACTAACCAGACTTTACAGGACGACGCGCATTCCTCCAAATCTAGCCGCCAATAACCAATAAATACAGCTGCATAGCCATAAAAATTTATGTTTATCAGCACCCTAGCGTTTTTTTCCCTTCTCGCGCTCTATCTCTCTCTCTCTCTCTCCCCATATCGAGCAATTCTCATCAATGTCGGGGAGATGGAGAATTAAAATGGGCTTTCATTTCGAGCCATGCGCTTCCCAAAACTCTCCCGACTCTCTCACACATGCACGCACACAGATCCGGTGTTCTCGAATACGGGATATTCCATCGACACGGCATGATAATTGACACGGCGGCGTCGAAAACGACCTCTAACGCATACTCGCACTGCACAGACGAGTCGACAAAAATTTCGGCAAAAAAGCGCGAATGTTGGCTCGGCCGTTCGATGCCTGTGTGCGTAGTCTAGGCTGTATAGCGCTGCAGAGGATGAATACAGGTAAATTTGTTTAACTCGAGCGCGAGCGGCCGAGCGGCCCGTGCATTAACACGGAATGTCAATTATAGCTATTCTCAATATCCATAATTATTATCGCGGACGGACTAGCCGCTGCCGCTGCCGCTGCTGCTGCTGCTGCTGCCAATTCTCTCGTATTACCGACCTTACTCTATATCTGTCTCTCTTTTGCTCAGCCGCTCTCTCTCTCTCTCTCTCTCTCTCTCTCTCTCTATCTCTGTCTCTCCCTCTCTCTCTATCTCTCTCTCTCCCCCCTTTTGGCTCTTTTGCTCTTTGTGAAGTCGAGCTTTCGGCAAGCGCGAGCCGCGCGCCGCGCCGGCGTCCAAATGAAATGATGACGTTCATTTGGAAATGCGCGCGTGGAAGTGCATTATTTTTATTGAGTTTATTAGCTGCCGATGCCGCGCCGCGCCTCTTGCTCACTCACTCTGCGAGCTAATAATATATGCATATGCGTTTTCGGTGCATGGCGGTGGGGCTATATGCTGGGAAAAAGAGACGCCCGAGTGGTCGGTTTGATGCACGCGCGATTTTTCGAGGGGGACGAGCGAGAAGAGACCGAAAGGGATGTAGATGATGAATCCCTCGAGAGGTAAAATCGATTGAACGTATGTGCGGACACGTCCGTCGCAGTCCCGAGCGCAGCAGATATTATAGCTATTGCCGGGCCGTGCAGGGGAAAAAATGTACACATAACGAGCTCTCGTCGCCGCGCACTCGCGCAACCGTATTCATCTTATATTAATGCCTCTTATTGCGCAACTCGTGACTCTGTCGGTGTATAGGGATAATCGCGTGCGGATGCGACGATTAATTTTTCAATCGCTCGAGTGTACGATCGTGGACTCGGTTTTTCTCTATTTTTTGTTGCACTCATATAGAGTTTGATTGTATTCTCTTTTTTCGTACGGTCGAGCATTAAATATGCGATCGGTAGAGTTTGGAATAAAATGTGATGGGCATTGAAACAGATTTGATTTGTCAAGTTGGTAATGAAGAATTGAAAAGTAGCGGCATAATTTATCGATACCGGAACGATTTCTGTGCGGGACGAGCGTGTCGGAATATTTGTTGAATGGATTTATGCGGCAATTTCGTTATTTTAACGAGGAGACTTAAAACTGCTTATCGATCAGCGACCGTTAAATTGTTCGTGCCGAGATCATTTAAAAGCTCACAGTGTATATATTTTTGAGGATCTTACGCACAATAAATATTGTGTACTTTAATTTTCGTTTATTGACTTTGTACTTGATGGAATTACGTACATGTAATGGATACACCTTGAATTTATGCTTGATTTTTAGATCGGATTCGTGAAAGATTACGATTTTTCAATTTCATTTCAATGATTTGATCTTTACACACTTCAAGTGTGATGGTAAATACCCTTGAAGTTGTAATCTACTGATTTAACTTCTCTAACTTTATCTGAAAACTTTTAAATTAGCATCGAAATTACATTTTTTTTTAATTTTTATCATTCCCTAGAGGCTCGTCCTTACCACAAGACCCAACAAACGAAAAAGGCATTAAAGTAAATGAAGTTGGAACAAAAAAATCTGAATACTGTTCGCTTGGCCATCTGAAAAATTTCTTTTTCGGCCAACAGCGATCAAAATTTGCGACGACGATCGCACACACTTTTTCTCGAACCCGCGACACCATCTCCATACATAAAATCCTCACAAACATACACACTGCGGCGGAGAAAAAGTGAAAGCCCGAAATAAAACGAAAAGCACTAGAGCAGACGCTTGGCATATCCAGAAAACGAATCGTCCGACTGGGCTTGACCCGCCACTACTGCACCTTCACCCACACAAACACTCACACTGCATTCGTGTGCAACGAGTTCGTGTAAATCGCTTGGCGCGTCGAAAGACTGCGCGAGGGTGTAAAATCGATTTTTTTTTCGACAATGGGGGGGGGGGGGGGGGGTAACGGGCATAGGGGAAGGAGAAAAAGAGAACGCGCATCCCGCGCCGATACGACAGGGTTCGATACCTCTTTTTTTTGTCGCCAGCTCCACCAACGAAAACGACCCTATATAGGCAACGCTCCGCGCACACCTACACACAGGCGCACGCACGTATAACGAACGAGGGAGAATGCTTTGAAAATGCGTAGGCGAGAGAGAGAGATAGTGCGATTCGTAAAAAAAGCGATCGCGACAGTAAAATCAGCCGTTACACCTCCAACCCCTCTCAGAGCTATCCCCGTGCAGACCGCGCTCTTGCCTCCATACATATATATACATACATAGGCGTACACCTATAGGCAGGAGCTCTTGGCGTATCCCCGCGGTATGCAAATCGGGAGTAACGGGATAACGCGTCGGCGATTATACGAGGCTCTCGCTCTCGCTCGCGGAAAAAAAAAGAGTAGCAGTTGGGCTGGAGAAATTTTTTTCTCCCTCCCTCGCCCCCTCTCCAGCAGCCTCTTTCTTTCGTAAAAAATGCCGCGGCCCCTATACATGCGCACACCAATCGTAGAGCATTGTGCGTTCAGAAGCGCGAACAATGCAGCGCCTATAGTGTATGCGTGCGTTCCTGATGCGAGCGCTACAGATTCTCGCGTGCGTCCGCCGTCGAGAGATGCATTTTTAGCCTTCTGCACAGCACAGATCGCGCGAATTGGATGTATTGTCGAAAGAGGATGGACGAAGGGGCGGGAGAATTGAGGTGAACTTTTCGAATTGTATTTCTACGACTCTTCGCGTTTGAAGGGTGACAGGAAGAGGGAAAAAAGGGGGAAGTGAGAGAGAGAGAGAGGGAGGATGCTGCCATTACAAGCTGATGCACGCGTACACAGCCGATGGAGCGAGAATTTTTGCGCGTGTTTTTAGCGCCGCTGTATTTTTTTAAAGCTTCGTCGAAGCCGCCACCGCTGACGCCGCCTCGAACCCCTTGACAAAAAGGGCCGCGGGAGAGGGAGATAAAAAGTATGGACGCTGGCGTGAGGGAGAGAGAAAAAGAGAGACGGAGAGAGAGAGGGAGAGAGAGAAAACAACTAGACTCACCGCGTTTGCTTCCGTTTTCAGGCGCGGGAAGGCAGTGCTTTTATATCCTCGTGGCCGGTTAAATGCGCATATTTATAGACAGCAGCCCCTCCAATCACCGGCTGGCTGGCTGTTACTGCCACTGATGCTGCAGCTCTCGAGCAAACGAACGCGAATCGCCTATTATAAGCTTCTTATATCGGGCCCGATATTTATTGCGAGATACGTACGTACGTGTGTGTTTGTGGAAGGGCCGTCGATCGAAAATAAATTATTTAACGAGTTAATGCGATCCGTGAGCCTCTCGCGCGGACCTCGCATTTATCAATGGGCTTATGCACGACTCGTTACGTTCTTCCATTTTTATACTCACACACACATACACACGAAACCGCGATAAATTATCAGAAACTTTTTAATTCGACCAGACGTTTGGCATTTTAATGCAATACTCATACGATTGTTTTCGCTTCGATAGGCGCTTAATTAAATAAAAGTTACTTTATCGAGTGGACTCTTTTGCCAAGTCCAATTTTTCCGTTCACTAGGCATTAATAATGATAGTATTTAGTGAATTCATTCGGAAATAATTCGATCTTATACATATGTATTTGAATACAAACCCCCTGGGGGTACATGTTTAGGACGCGCGCGGGTGGCAAGAAAGCAGAGCTCGAATGCAACGGGTGTGAAGCGATACAAAGGCGGTCCCGGCCCGTCTATTCACCGGTTACAGCTCGTCCGCCGGAAACAAAAAAGTGCTGTCCTAAAGGGGGTAACGGCTCGCGTTCTATGTCCTAGCCTTGCCCTATCTCTCTCTCTCTCTCTTGTCCATCCCCGCACCTTATATCCAACGCACTCACTCCCTCTCTCTCTCTTGCGCGCGCTCCCGTCTGCATCGAGCATTCCTAGAACAGTAATCTTATTAAATTTACATATTAATCAACGGATTTTAATTATCCCCAACCCCCGCAGAGAGAGAGAGAGAGAGAACAGAGGAAGGGAGAGCTCCGAACTGAGAGCGAGTGGGATAGCGAGAAAGAAAGAGCGAGATAGATAGAGAGAGCGAGAGAGGGAGAGAGAGAGAGGGAGAAGAGAGAGAGAGAGAGTTCTACCCTTGTGCGGCGGTGGCGCGGAGACCGAGCCAGCTCTCGTAATTTACATTAATCCAATAATTGCATGGAGGTTTCCTAATTAGAAATTCAAATGAGGTGGTGGCAGGCAGGCTGGCTGCTCGCTGGCAAGGCTGGGCTCTGCTCTGGCAGGGCTACCAACTCAGCAGCAGCAGCAGTAGCAGCAGTAGCAGCAGCGCAGCGGCAGCGGCAGTAGCGGCTACAGAGAGGGTGAGAGAGAGAGAGAGAGAGAGAGAGAGAGAAACTCGTAGCCGGGAAGGAGGAGAGGAAGGAGTGCGCGCGGGCGCCCATCGCCTCGACCGAGCAAAGTCCGCAGTAGACCGAACGAGGAACCGAGGCGAGCTGTGTGTGCACGTATGTACGTCTCTCCCGACTACTGGTTTACCGAGAGGGAGAGAGAGAGACAGTGAGAGCAAGCGAGTGAGTGAGGGCCAGAGGTGAAGCGCTATATGCCGCTCGCTCTCGCACACACACACACACAAGTTCGAGTATTACGCGATGGACGTCGGCTGCGAGGCCGAAATTACCGAAATCTGCATGGAGCTCCGAGAGAGAGAGGGCGACTCTACTGATCTCGCTTGCTCGCCCGCACGCACACATATATAGCTTAGCGCGAGTAGGTGTGTGCAACACGCTGCGGAGGAAGGTATGCACGATGGGATTCTATTGGTCGGAGACGACAGTGACTACCGGCCTCTGCCCTGAGATATTGTCCCGATCCTTCTTAGGATTCCGCCTTTCCATGCGGGCTTATTTGTCGTTTTGATAACTGCCGCTCCCGCTGTCGCTCCTGTGTGTTGCGCTACTACAGGGCAGGTTAACCAATATTTCGCAGGCCATTGAAACATTCGTAATACTTCACGTATTAAAGTGGATGCTTTATTTGAATTTACAATTCCAATGAATTTTTGTGCGATAAAGAAAGGCATATTTTCTATTGTAATAAAAAAAAACTTGTAACGCAGTTAAAACTATCGAGATAATTCATATTTAAAAAATTATAATTCTTTCTATTTAACGGAAGAGTGGAAAATATAGTCGGTTTTGGTGAATACCTAAGTCTTACCACACTCGGAAGTATCTACTTCAATACAATTTTCAATTTTTTTAATTCTTAAATTAAATCAGTTAAACTGTAAAGGTAAAAAATGCCGTACTTTTTGATGATAGAAAAAAAAAAGTATCGAAAGAAGCGAAAAAATCCAATTTAAAGTGTAAAAAGATGCGAGACGGATTCCGTAGGACAGTTTCGGCTGGCGTTAAAGCAATTCCGGGCCAATATGACGTTGTCCATCGGTACGTCTCGTTGCGTGCGGTCCTTTTGTTGTCCCCGAAGGGATCCTTCGACAACTCCAACACGTCCCTAATACCAGGCGGCCAGACTTACTCGTCCAACCCTTCGTACCTGCGCCTCTACTCCCAACGCACACACATACTCTATACCCACATATACATTGCACGTATGCTGTCTGTAAAGCTATATCATATAGGGGAGAGTCCTACGATAGTCGAGCGATTCCTGGAATAGTCTACTCACTTCGGGACGATTAGCGCAGGTGTCAAGCTGCGGACATGATACGAGCTCGCGCGAACACGGGTCGACTCCGTCACGCTTGCACCAGAGAAAATCCTGCATTGTTCTAATGACAAAACCTCTGCCGCCATTAATAAGGCAAAATTTCGTTATCCTCATACTGTCGTTACGAGCGAATCAACGTCACACGTATAAAATATCATTATTTATGAAGAAGTTTTGCGAAGAATCCGTAGAGGAAGCCGTCAATCTGCATATTTTCGGAGCGAGACTGAAAACTCGCAGTTGATGGGTACACCGTCCGATAATGAATAAAAGAGGCGAATTCTCTCTTAATCGCAAAATACATCTTGTAACGAAACGAGAAAAGAAGGAGAAGGACAGTGGAAAGACAGACGAGATCGAGCGAATGCTAATGAAATTCAATCCCTGTGGATCGGGGGCATTAACGAAAGACACGTCCCTACGTCTGCGACAACACTGTGTCCAGTGGCCATACCTCGGCCGTGCCATCGAATATCGCTTTACGTTTGCCTTCGGATTTTCTTGGAAATCGAAAATCACCGTCGCGTGCGCCTTTCCCGCAGTACTGCAGAAGCGCCGGCAGCAGCAGCTTTCGTCCAGGACACTCACTTATGCATACGTAAGAGAGCGCTGTAGCTGCGCGCCTCGGCGCAATTCGATGAAATTTCCAACATTAATTGTATCACAATGGTAATTGAATCTGCGGAGCTTCGTCTATTTGAACAATAGTTGGTTATATTATGTAGATTTCTCCGTCGTCGTCCCTCCTTCATCGTCGCACCCGTTTCCTTTCTCCTCGCCCCCTCCCCCTCCACCTCCACCACCATCTCTCTCTCTCTCCCTCTGTCGCACTCTCATTCTAGAGTTCCAGGAGAGTCCATACGCGGCCGAGAGAGACAGAGAGAGTGAGAGAGAGAGAGAGAGAGAGAGAGAGAGAGAGGAAGCAGCGGCGGCACCAGAGCTGCTGGCTGTTTAAACACAGACGATATCAGAACTAGCAAGAGCGGCGAACACTAGCGCACACCTACTCTATATCTGGTACGCTCGTACTGCGGGGGTTAGGCGGACCGGCTGCGGTTCTAGGAAAGCGAGCGACTCTCCTGCTACTGCTATACATGCGCGCGCCGCCATTATCATAATTGCACGTGGCGCGAGCGGCGGCTTTCCTTCAGCGAAACTCGAGTGACCCGTTATATAGCGTGTGCACGAGAGACAGAGAGAGAGAGAGAGAGAGAGACAAAGAAAGAGATAGATAGATAGATAGAGAGATAGTTAGGGGCAAGGTCGAACTGTGTGTGAGTGTGTATGTGAATGTGTGTGTATTATAGGTATGCGTGGGTGGCGTCGCAGCAGGAACTTGGCTGTGCGAGAGGTGCGCACGCGAGTAGACGGAGACGAGGACTTGGGATTAGCCAGACGTGCGGTACCCGAATCCTATATGCGGCTTGTGTATGGCCTAGATAATAGTTTAGCAACTATTTCCTCCTATACCGATGCGTATATACATATATATTTGCAGTAGGAATGAAAATTGATAATTGTCATCTTGTACGTATGTATAATGTGTTGATGGAGCAAAATTCGACTACCTAATTCTTATACCCGCGTTAACGCGGAATGATAATCTTTAACGAAATGCACACGTGCACTCGTGTAATATTCAATGGAAAATGTGAAAATGCGCTTGGCGCGTGCCAATTTCAACGAGCCGAATAAAACGTCGGTGGCTCGCAATTACATTATAAACACAGAATGAACAATGTAATTAAAAATGAAAAGATAAAAGCATTTATGCGCAGTGCTAAATTAACCAAAAAATAATTCAATGTCCATTCGAGTGGCGTGTATATACCGCGAAAATATACATATGTACACACACACGCACACACACGCGCACACGCACGCACGTGCACGGCGTGTACCGTCATTAAACCGCCGCGCCATTGACGCTCAGTTATACGCGCGGTGCGCTTAAATCAGCGTCAGAGAGCACAGCCTCTCTTTTCCCCCGCTTTCTATTTTGGTGTGCACGCAGGCGATCGTCGCCACTTCAAAAATCGAACATTAATACCGAGCGATCAAAGTCGCGCGCGGCTTTGGTCCTGTGCCCTTATAATTGAAGCGAAGAGAGAGAGAGAGAGAGAGAGAGAGAGAGAGAGAGAGAGAGTGATTGAGAGAGAGAAACTCATTC
>UELV01092080.1:0-17381 GCA_900490015.1 Megastigmus stigmatizans
AAAAATCTTAAGAAGCCTGCCATTCACAGACATGGCTCAACCGCTAATAACAGAATCGAGCTCGGAACGAGTTGTCGTGCACAGATAATGCATACATATACATACCGGTTAGCTGCATCCAAACAAAGTATCGGAGAAAAATCCTATGCAACCCTGCAAGGCTCGCTGCATTTCCCCCCCATATAACAGCTTCTCTCCCCTCCTCGTATACATGCTCGTATCGTTGGGCTGCGGCGCGCGCGTGTAACGCGACGTCATATCCATAATTCGCAATGTTATATAGAAGTGCACTGCAGTGCAGCATCAAAGCCGAGCGGCTGCAGTGCATGAAAAATCAACGACACACACACACGCGCATACACACACTGGCGAATGAAAAAGAACATTTCCCTCCCCAGGTCCGATGTGTTATAAATATGTAACTGGTTTTCGCCTGGGTTTCTTTGGTCTCGCGAGCGAGCGACGACCGCGGCGCATCGCCAATATATGTTAATGCCATTTTCATAGGGCCCTGCTGGTGCCGCTCTGCAGCGCCGTGTAAGTGTTTTAATGGCCATGCAAATCGATCCTTGTAAATTATCGCAGCATCTCCAGCGCAGTGCCTATAACCTTATAGCCGCATCATAGACCTTACTGCTACATTCCCTCATTTTATTTTCAACTTCCTGTAATCTGTGTCTGTGTGTGTAGTGTGTATCTGTGTGCGTGTGCCGGTATAAACGTTGGTCGCAGGTGAAAACGCTGGCGTGTCGCCAAAAGATCGATCTCGCGATGGCGCGCTTTATACGTAGATGTAGCTGTGAGTACACGTATAGCCTTGATCGACGATATTCAAGGATTCCGCAATTTTTCACTGCCTCCACCATGGACTCCGATGGTGGTCTGGACGTTTGGTCACTTGACGTTGACGCTTTAAGCCCGAGATTAAGCGCGCGATATGGCCTTTTTTTCATATCGATCACGCATTTACGCGTGGACTAACCGCGAGAATCCGAGCTCCGAATGGTGTGTAACCGTCTTTGGTGTAACTTGCTTGCGATTCCCCTCGATGTTCGTAACCTACCTGTTTGCATCTTTATTTCAGATAATTATTGGTGTTGGCACTGTTCGTTCGCTCTACCTTTGAACAAATATAAAATGACCAATGATTACGCGAATCTTTTGAAAAGTTAATCGCAATTCATTCGCGTCGAAAGTTGGTAAATTCGTTATAATATACACACGTTGTCTCTAGTGGACAATATATACATTCGACTAATTTTATATTTGATGTCCAAGGGTATTTCATCGCTGTACACGGGAACCATTCAAAATGGTCAGAGCGTGAATAATCAACCTGAACTGCCGAGAAACACTGTGCCGATAGGCACGAACAAAAGGAGCATCGGCGATAGATTCATACCACGTCGGCGCGGCGTCAACTTCGAGGTGTCGCACTTCTTCCACACGAGCAGAGTCGACGAGTCCAAGGATGCCAACTACATCGATGTCTTTGATGAGGTATATGCGTAAAACGACATTTGCATTGCGCCATACACATTATGTATAAAGCTTTATATATGCTTGCTTTATTTTGTTGACGGGGAAAAAAAAATTGATAATAGATGGGTGTCCGAGGTACGAGACAATTTATAATCCTCCGTGATAATCCGAGTAATTAATGCGGTTCATCGCTCGTTTTCAATTACATAAATTAAGCGCTCGACCTTGCGCGTTCACCACACGCGCGCAGAATTCCGAAACAACAACAACAAAAAAAACAAGTGTCTTTGTAGGTTGAGTAATTTCAGCGGGTTGTTCACGAAGGTCGGGCACAAAACACTTATATATAAAACATCGTTCGGAACCGATTCCAAAAACTTCCATTCACAAAACTGCATCCGTCGAGCTCATCAATAACCGACCAGAACGACTGTTTAATTCGCTTCGCGATAAATCACTCTCGCTCGAGAGCTACCGTACGATACACACACATATACACGTATACATACACTCGCAGAAAAAAAAAACAGTCGAGTCCGCGTCATTACAGGAGCGTTTATACCAATGATTCTTTATTCTTTTTTTCTTCTTCTCTCTCTCCTTTCATTCTCCTCCTGACATAATCGGCGCGCATGCGGTACAGCTACCGTTTCCACGATTTCCATTCGCGAGCGCGCGGGCTATTATAGCTTCATTGATGTGCCGCTGTCGCTCCTCTCGCCGCGGAGCCCCACTGTAATTTATGACCGGTAATCGTTTATACAGAGAGAGAGAGAGAGAGAGAGAGAGAGAGGCGCGTGGATCGTTAAGGCGACAGGAGCTTCGATGTTCAATTTAGTTAATTGCCAGGGGCGCACCTCTCTCCGATACGCTTAATTCGTCGAGCGTGAGCCAACGTGTCTGCGCGAGTGTCTGTGTGTATGTGTACTTGCCGCCTACACCGACCTGACCGATCCTCGTATACTACCAAAGACGCCCCGGGAGAGCTGCTCCCGTAATAGGAACGACACAGTCAGCCCAGACGACTCTTCTCTTTTTCTTACTTTATTTGTATTTATATATATGCTGCATGCTTCATTCATATAGCTCTCTTTTTGTACGCGCTCTTTTTGGGAGATAGTAGAATGAGACTTGAGATTTTGGTGTCGCGCAATTGCGTATAGTGATTAAAAGTCGTTAAATACACAAAGTCACACTGCGGGAGTCAAAATCAATTTTGTTTTCGTGCAATAATTATTTTTGTCGAATAATAAGCGCAGCGATTAATTGCTGCCAACTAAATCCCCCTCTATATTTATTTTTGGAATATCTCGGTATGTATAGGTGAAGAATGCGACGAAGCGCTGGCGTCGCAAGTACATGGACGAAGCATTTCAATTCCTGAGCATTTTCAACGGCATACAAAGCAAGCGCGTACTGAATATCGGCGAATCATCGGCGATCGATTTCAAGAAGCTCAAGATACAGGAATTCAACGACGACTGCCAGTGGGACTGCAGGCCCCGACGCCAGCCGCTCATGAGCGTCAAAGGGGACGACTCGACGCGCTATCGGGATCACGGTGCTCGTGCGTCTTTCATTCTACACATATATAATCTCATTTGAATTCTTACTTTTATCCCGATTTAATTGCGTTTGCACGTGGATGATAGTGTGGATATAGCATGACAATGGGGTTCGTGGGACGTATGCGGCTGTTCCTGGAATGCGTGGATTCTTTTAGTTCGGAGAAAGATAAATGTTATCGGTGTAAAAGTGGATTTGAACGATTTTATAGCTATAATCTTACTTGTATCCATGCTTTCGGTAATATATATCCGCATATAGGTATATCATACTAATATATAATAACGATCTCGTTTTAGCAGAGATCTTTCGGTTCGCGACTGCTATAAAGTACAAGAACCTCATCGATTGGAGCGCGAGAAACGTTCTCGCGGCCGGACTGGCCGACACTATGTGCATCTGCGACGTTGATTTCAAAAACTTGTCCAAAGTCATCAGGGTCGATCACAGGTCCAATTTGTGCTGCGTCAAATGGAACGATAAAGGTATATACTACAGCCTGCGTATAAGCCAAACTATAACGAAAAAGTAACCCGTTTTAGGTATAAAATACGATGAACATATATTCGGCACAGGTACTCAACTGGCGATGAGCAGCGTGGACATGGTAACCAGTCTATACGACCCGGAGACGTCAAAGATAGTTTGGGATAACAAGTGTCCAGGTGCCTGCATACACACAAAATCATGCAAGGTTATCGCCACCGTTTGGGCGATGAATGATCAGCACGTCATTACGTAAGTCGCCTCGCCATAGAACTTTTTTCCAAATTTACTTATATTTACTTATACGGTCGCACTTGGGCTTTGTATATATTGCTCGTTACATAGGGCATGCGACGCAGGATTTCTGTGCATACGAAGATCCATCGATGGCGAGCTAATCACCGCGGAGAACTTCGACAAGGATATAGTCACGATCTCCGTGTCGCCCAAGGGCCAATATTTAATCGTCAGTGGTATGGATAGACTCGTCAAGGTTTTCGCCTATGGCCCACCACTCGTCCAGCTGTTTGAGATCGCATTTTTCACTTACGTCAGGGTATAACTCCTTTTTCTTTACAATATTATATCATTAACTTTTGACAATAGTCGCGACCTTTGAACAACAAAAGGCGGCGTAAAAAAAATTGCTGAAATACAATTGGGATTTAAATGGAGTTTTGCGATTGCGCCCGCGACTTACACACACACACACACACACACACAGGCTTTGGCATGGCATCCCTGGGCGACGGGTCTTCTCTGCATCGGCGGAGGACCGGGCGACGGATCCCTCTCCTTCTGGAACGTCAACAGTCAGCGCCAGTTGGGCTACAGGAAGGTCAAGTTCGTCGGCTCGATAGACAGCATGATGTTCAATAAGCTGAGCGGCGAACTGGTCGTCCATTGGTTCTTTCTCGATCAGAGCGGACGTCTACGCTCCAAGATAGTCGTGTTCGCGGGCCTCGACAAGATCGTCGACGCCGTGCCCGTACAGCCCGAGCATCGAATGCTCAACATCGTCTGGAGCTCGGATCACACCAAATTGGGTGAGACATTGCCTAAGTACGCGTAGAGTCGTTATACACATTGGAAAGATCTGTCCGAGCTATTTGGTGGGTTTCAGCTATGCAGCATCGCGATACCCTGGTGGTCTGGAACTTCTTCGGCAGCGAGTCTCACCATTGGGGCAACAAGAAGAGGAAGCGAGTCGTCAGAGATCCGGAGGACAGCTTGAGAAACTACAGCTTCGACACGCCCGATACCACGGGGCCTTACACTTCTTTGGCCAACGCCAGACGCGGCAAAAGCTTGGCGTATTACACCATACGATGATAGATCGTTTTCATTTTGGATTTTATGTATATAATACACGTGCTTAAAGTGCGAGTTTAATTTATTTATGTCTTTTTCTTTTTAAGTATTTACAATCGAGTGAGACGTTGACGTTTTATTCTAAAGATAGGTTTTAATTATATGTTAAAGATAGATCGAAAGTTTTAAAGATAGCCGCGTTAGATAAGTTTTTATTGTATACTTAGAGCTTACATTATTAACAAAAAAAAATTATTAATACTTATGAGAAGTTAACTTGTACGTTTGATGTAAATTTTTATACAGCGAATGATAGGATAAATACGGCATCTGCAGTCGTCTGATAGGAGTTGCAATTTCTATTGAATTTTTATAGCGCAGGCGCAATTATATATTTAAAGCAGAAGTGCCAACTGTTTGTAATATGCGCAATTGTGCAGGATATACACTTATTTATTGAATAAAAGTTTTTATATTAAACAAAATTACGAAGAGTAACGAAAGTTTCTATATTTATTATCTGTACCATAAACTCGGAACGTTATGTTCCGATCTTGCTATTCGCATATTCAGTTACTCTTTACATCCTAAGTAATCATATGAACATATAGATAAGTTTATTTTACGATCGAGAAAAAATATCGCGGCAATTTCAAGAATAACAGAAAACATTCTTTAGAAAAAAGAAAGAAAAAAAAAAGAAAAAAACGGTAAACACAATCATGTGCTCCCTTATATAATTCCTCGTATAGCCACATTATCTCGGAAAACTTTATTCCATTCCAGCGCATCGTATCTTATATATTATACAAAACACTCGATCCGCCATTGATCGTAATCGCGCGCGGGGCAACATGAAGAGGACGCGAGTCGCGCGCGATGGGGACGAGTTTAAAATGCGAAAGGAGAGGAATAAGACGCATGGTTGGCCGACAGCCATTGGCTCGCTATCTCGCCGCATTCATCATGGGGGCAGCTACAACACACACATACGCGCGCGCGCACACATGGAAACTCTCGGCGATTTCCATTTCCGCGGTATATTAACGAGCTGATGCGATGACCGAGATTCGGTGCAATAGAGGCGGTTAGAAAATTGCCGACAGCCGATGAAGCTGATTTTTTATTAGTATACGGGGGGGTGACGATGATTGGAACGACTCGTTTGCTGATCGACGGCTCGCGTGCAGAGCTACTTGCAATAGGATAAAACTTCCCGCTCGGTATTTCTACTCGCGCGATTTTATTGGGAAAATTTGAATCTTATTCCCGGCATAGTTTTATAATGGTACAAAAGTGTAATGCAATGATTTATACAGTTCGCAACTGCTCCGTGTGCCGAATAGGAGTCTTAATCAGGAACTATGGGCGATTGTTGCCGCGGCTGACTGGTGCAGCCGTGCAAAAAGCCGATAAGCGAAGCAAACACGCGCGCGGCCCTACAAGGAGAATTATATATATTGCGTATAGAAAAATCCACGCGCCGACGGAAAAAAAATTGTATGGCAGGCGGCGTGATATTGTATTTGGCCGTCGGGCGAACTAAATTGGCCAACAAGACGGGATCGAATAAATCAATCCGTCAATCGATCGATCGATCAATTATAGATATATACAGTGCAAACGTATTCTTAATGATATTGTAAGTTTTGTTGTAATCAGCGTTGCTTTGGAGTGAAAAGTGCGTGTTTAATAGCTATATCTTTTTACGATGTGGATGCGTTTTTTCAAGACATAAACTGGATACGTAGAAGAAAACCAATTACTCTGCGATAATTAATTATACCACATAAATACTAAATTGCTCGACATTTTATCAAGTCACAAAGATAATTCTGCAGTAATTAAACTTATAGTCCGTGTCAAGTCAATATTTTTAAATTAAATAAGAAAAGTTCAATACTCGCTATAGTTTCATTCAACTGGGTATGTAGTTTTATAACGTAAAAGATATTAAATACCCGAAATATTTGAAAATTTCATGCTTTTCGAAAGTAACTTACTCAGCAGTCAGCATCTTATTTACACGCTTATGGGAATTCGATCATTAATTAATCGAAAGCGATAGAAAAGCAAAGCATTCGAGCTGCTGTCACAGTCTGCACAGGTGCTATAACTTAGAAGTAAATTAATTCGAAGCAAATTTCATAAAGAATTCGACACACATTATAATTGTTAAGGTTATTGCTGCTTTGCCTAAACCCGATAAAACTTGCTGATAATACAGATATTGAAAAATAAAGCCACAAATCTGTTTCTAAACTCAATACCCATTCGCTCAACGTACATACCATAATAGCTCTATATATATATATATATATCGCAGTGCACGTGCGCTCGTGAATTTGTGCATACATATACATATATATGTATACGTATATACATGTAGGTATAATGGTGGGTCCGTTAACGAAGCTTATATAGGGAGCCGCCGCTTCTCCCGCGCAATAATTTAGACGTAAGTCTCTCCCTTCTCGCGGCGGCCGGCCCAAGAAGCCGCTTCAGCTTTTATTATCTCTCTCGCCGCCGACGACTGATCCCGCAAATTATATATTCCGCGCTGATTTTTCGACTTTGCGAGTGTATACATAGACAACAAAAAGCAACCGATTAAGCGCGAGGCGAATCTGTCGCAAATCAGGCTGTTGCGCTATAACTTATCCGCGGATTTTTCTTTCGTTTTTTTTAGCGGATTTTTTATGTTTTGTAATGCGATCATCGCGATATATATTATAGAACGATTCCACCGAAGTATTTATTCTATTTATATAATGCATATTTACTTATTCTATTAATTTATTGCGTATAACGTATAACACTGCAGAATCTCCAAAGAACTGCTTTATCGCATGAAACATTTTTTAAGAATCGTCCCTGGTGACTAAAACGAATTCTCCTCTGAATAGAATTCTCATAGAACATTTCGCTCGCGTCCCTTCGACAGCAAAGAAAATTTCAATCCCAAAATATAATTACTTACCCCTTTGGACATTAAGTACAACCATTAATCCCGCAGCGATAATAAGCTAAATAGAAACGTTGCCGGCTTCATCGCGCGACCGTTGAAAGGTCGTAAGTACTTACTCCTCGATCATCGCTCATTCGCAGTAAACAAAGCGTCGATGCGCACGCAAACAAAAATGGTGCATGCTCGCGTAACATAAAGCGAGAACAAGCTCTTACGTTTAATACAGCGAAGACTTTGTCGGCAAAGGGTCAAAAGGGGAGAGAGCTCCGCTTGGTAGAAGCTACAGGAAGCGTTATAGGTATATATATAACGCGGGTGCAACGTTGTATACAAGACGGTTAACGGATCCACGGGGACTATACGTATAGGCATTAGCGATCTGTGCGCTGCACCTTAAGCCGGACCACCTGGCTTAAGTCAATAATTATCTTCGAGTCATTAACGGCCGTATAGCACCGCCGACGCAGTCGAGATGAAAGAACCGGCCGATCTTCGCTCTCTTGGAGGTGCACAGCTTTATATATATATTATGTACCGGATTGGGGGCTAGAGGAAATACTACGTTTATAATGCTTGTGTGTGCATCGATTGTTCAACTCGTTTCGCTGCCACGTCTAGCCGGTGAATTTTTCGCCGATTCAATTTGCTGCGATTTTTCTTTTGATCATTGTTGATTTTTTTAAGAGTATACAGACGGTAGTTAGGATGAAGGAAAAATTGCAATTGGCAAAGTGGGAAATTACTGCAGCCTCGTATATATAGGACGGTGAATATGTAGTGCTATATCAACTTCAAAACTTGGGTAGTGTAAACCGTAAAGTACATCGGCTTTTTTCCTTCAACTAAATCCTCTTATAAAAATGAGATTATCAATTTTGGACGTACATGGAACTGATTTTCTTCACGTTCTCTGAGATACGTTATAAGTACCTATACGTTAAAACAATAATTAAAAATATCGTAAATAAACCTATTCCGCGCGCATTTTTCTATTTGTATATAATAATCACATCGAGGACTTATTCTACTTAAGGAATATCGTATCATTTTTCGCGATTCGCGTTAATTCTTTCAGCTTAATGTCATTTATTTCCGTTAGGTCGTGTATTTATTGCGCGACAAGAGAACATTAATCCTATACAATACAGGAGAATTGCGCACTTTAAAAGATTAAAAATAGATACGTATAAGTAAAATTTAAAGTGCGCGCAAGTCTGAAAATTCTTTCGCATTCTTTTAAGCTTTACACGCGTATGACTTTTTCTCTTTACGTTCACAAGACAGTTGTACCGAGTTAAAATCTTATTTCAGTCGCTAATAAGACGTTATTTTTAATAAGCGCATATATAACCTAGTCGGATCTCGGAAAACTGCTCTTCGATACGGCATTTCTTCCTTTCGCTTCGATCAGCACAATCGAAGTAGCCAGTGCTGCAGCATTATTATCATCGTTCGAATTATGTATCGTATCACAAAGATATGTAATTAATGTTATCAAACGAATCTGGACTCGAAAAATTCGCGAAAAAAACCATACACACCCACAACCTCTACCAGCTTCATTCGTGCCGCGAATCTCACAAAAGCCGAATGCAGTACAGCTTCGTTCGACACAAAAAGATAAGGAACGAAAGCGAAGGCGAAAAGCCAAAGACGATCGTCGCGGAAAAAAAAGCTGGCGCGGGAGCCGCGTATACACACGGTATACAGCCAACGTCGTGGCGTCAGCGGCCGAGCTAGCAATTCGAAATAGCCAGGCCATAAATTTCGAGCGCACCGGTGGCTACCATCGCGAGGGGATCGCCGCGCAAGTATAAAAGCAACAGCGAGAGAGAGAGAGAGAGAGAGAGAGAGAGAGAGAGACTGAGCTGGGGTAGCAATTATTTTAGCTGGACGCCATATTTCAGGCCGAACGTCTTAATAACCGAGGATGATCCTCTCCTCCTTCTCCTAGCTGGGCTTTTTTTCCCTATAGCCTCTCTTTCTCTCTTGCTTTTCACGTGTAGGTATATACGAGCTGCTAGGTTACAGATGCCGTGTTGCAGCCAACCCGCGAGTACACGCGGCGCAGCGCGGCAAGGAGGAAGAACTTTGTATGGAATTACCGGTTAATCGGCTGCTCGATTGCGCCTCTCTGCCTATATGACTTTTTTCTTTTTTTCTTCTTCTTCTTCTTTCCTTCGCCTCGCGAGAAGGTTACGCGAGTAGAGACTCGACTCGCACCACAACCGAGACATCGTGTCAGGTCTAAGCTTCTATTATAAGAATCATTTGAATCGTGAGTCAACGCGGGGCCATCATTGGACAAAGGGACCTGTGCAGCTGTATAATTGGTAATATACGGAGTATGAGGGTATGTAAGATGTGCAGTGCCGATCGATCGACTCGACTTTTGCTTATCCGCTTGAACCTTAAGTATAGGCCATTTATCGTCGTCCTCGTCCTCCTTACTGCAGCTCTTTTTTTCTTTGGTTCGCGTTTTGCGGAAGATTATAGTTGTTGAAAGAAAAACCATGATTATTTTAAAATAGAAAAATATATATTTAGGTAATTCAGTTTCAGTCTGAGCGATCTATTGAGACGTCAAGAAATGCGTGCACTCGACATTCGTAAATGATCCTAAAAAGTGTTCGCGTCAAAGAAAACATGCACATACTGTATTACTACGGTTCTTCAGGATATAACGAGATAAAGCAAAAGGCAGTTTATAATGAAGGCTTATATAAAATTTTATTAATTTTACAAAAAGAAAAATAACTAGATTTGGTAAAAACATTCTTTGGTCCTTCCACTCATAGATAGAATAAGTCTTGGGATTACAATTAGAATTAATATTCGAATTACGGAATCGGCTCTGCTCTCTGAATCGGACTCACCTCGAAAGGTTTGACCGCGGGCGGAGCCGTTTTTGGCCTCCTTTTTGGTCTTCTTCTCGGCCTTCGATATTCCGATACGACATTTTCGTCGACTACCGTATTCCTTATCAGATCCTCGATCTTCATATTTTTTATCAATTCCTTCATCGTCTGAGCTGTGGGCACTCGATTCGTATCCTCGGACATTGGCGCGGTTCTATTGTTGGGAATACAAAATATATTTGTCAAAGATCTCCTCTTCTTTCTTTTTCCTGAAAACAACGATATAGTTATTCGTTTGTTTAATACATTCATTTTAAACAGTTTTTTTTCAGTCAGAATATAATGTCAAATAATTACTTACGCTTTTTGTACTCTTCCTCGTCGTTTGGACAAATAGGCTTTAAATACTGTAAAACAAATTACTTTTTAACATCTTCATAGCATTGTACACTATGTAAGCATTAAAAATATGTAAATACGTTACCGTATCTGAATCGGTATCAGGATAATCGAAAGGATTATCAACATATTGAGCTGCCCACGATTTCAATCTGAAGGATCTGCGTAGTCTTCGTTTTAATTTTCTTTTCTTCATATTCCCTTCGAGAACGGTGTAATTGTGCTCTATTACTTCTAGTAGCCATCTGCACAAATTTCATTCAATTATCAAGTGCAGTCCCAACAATATTTTACAATGACAATTTTACAATTTATTCTTACTTGAAGCCTTTATCGATATTTGTGTTCATATTGAAATATTTCCTTTTATCTGGATAGCAGGAACAAATTTCAACCCTGGTGAAACATCTCGCGAAATTCACGACGCGCTCAATATTCATATATTCAATAAGATCCAATTCGTCGATAGCGTCGTCCAAATCCTGTTTGTTACCTAAACTGTATAATAATATTGTTTATATTTAAAAAATATAAAATCTCAAAAATCGTTGTTGGTCAATAAGGTGTATTCACAATTAAATTAAGTCCTGTTTCTTTGACAAATATACCTGATATAACGAATCTTCTCATGCGTGAACTAGATACATTCTACGGTAATGACAATAATGTGTGCGCTGATGTATATACTATAGTCAAATAAATAAGTCGATCAATATAGTACAGAAATGACTTATTTCAAAAGAATCGTATCCGCGTGCATGGAATAATTTTAAATACTTACACTGCGTATCATAAATAAAAAGAGCGTACACACATTCACCTACTCATTAAATTCAAATCGAGTCTATTAATAAACCTTATTGACCTCGTTCTTTTAACAATGAAATATTTTTGAATAGTTAAAAGTGATTGACGCTTTCTTACATGATATTTGCAATTAAAATTATGTGCTCAGTGCTGAATATGTATAATATAAAACGTACGATTTGCAAACAAAAAAACTCGATAAAAATATATCCAGATGCATAGAATGTTCAATTTTGGAGAATTTTTATAGAATCGAGTAAAAAATTTCTTATACTAAGCATTTCCAATTACTTAAATATGATTGATTTAATCATTGTGGCGAAAATAAAAAAAGATCTGTACATAAAGTACAGAATGCATTATATATTTTACAACATAAACTATTGCAGACTATAGACAATTTTAATTTTTAAGTGCTAATAAAGGTGCAATCTGTATTTAAAAAAAAAAATAATTTTGCTTACAATAAAATTGGCTTTTGTGTAATTAATTCATGACATGCTAGTTCCTGAAAGACTTCAGCACTTTCAGAAAGGCGTTCATGGTCATTAGCATCCACTACGTATATAACGCCGTGCACCTAAAATATCGATTAATGAAGATAACTGTAAATGGTATTCTACACTTTGGTGGTCCTACTGCGCTCTATATAATTATAAATGAACCAATGCAGATGCATCAACCTATTAATGATGTTCTTTTATTTTATTAAGAGTGCCGAGCAATCCCATATCGCAAACTTACGTCGGCATAATATTTTGGCCAAAGTGCTCGTATTTGCGGCCCACCTCCAATGTCGTATATCCGAATCGAACATCTTTTGTAATTGAAGGCAACTGTGCGAAATCCTATCGTAGGCACAACATTTTCTTTGGTAAGAAGACTTTCTACAATGAGAGAATTATATACATTCAATCGCGTGTTTACGGTTTATATGTTCTACATCAGCTGTTGAGAGTATTTGAATGAACAGAATTTTATACTAATATATGTATACTTTGAATTTATTCTGTAAGAAAAGTTTATTTGAAAAAACTATATAATTATTATTGAAATAAGTTCACAGCTACGATTTTAAACGATAACTAATAACTACTTACTAATAAATTATAATAAATAGAAAAACTAATATTTGACCGACGCATTATACTCACTGTTAAAAAGATAATTTACAATTGAACTTTTTCCAGAATTGTCAAGACCAACCACCAGTAATACAATTGACCTAACAAAATAAAACGTAATTAAATAGATTATTTATTCATAAAATGTAAATTTCTCCATACAATGTGCTTATGATTAATAAATGAATAAAATTTACAAACTTACTTTCTGGGTTTTTTCCGACACGGGACCTTTTTGGAAATGCGCCTCGCAGAATCCCTCAACGCTTCTCCTATGCAATTTCCCATTTCTTTTACGAGATAATAAGTACATTTGTTACAAATTACCAAAGCTAGTAAGTAGCGAAAACAATCCTCCCATAGCACTCGCCGCTGCTAAGGCAAACAAACGACTGTGACGTAAGCGCCAACGAGAATCAACGCAAGCTTTTCTATTAAAATCATCGTTGATCGTTATAACTCTATCGATAAAGCAGAACCAGAGTGAGTCACGACTCACGAGGTATATAATATATGAATACATGATACAGCATTGGAGTATGGTAGGAATCTTTAGAAAAGGAGATAATGAACAAGTCACTAATTTCAATGTACTTAAACAAATTTTACTATACGCGAATGTTTAATACATTTTTATGGTCCGAATCGTCAAATACACAAATATATTTAAAATAATTTGCTTACAACAAATCTCACATCTCTCGATTAAATGAAATGTGTAGAAAACATCTTATCATATTTATCTTATTTATTTTCTATAATTTCTCGATATCTTGCAGTGAGTAAAAATGCACATGTAGTCAGATCAAAAACGTTTCATAATTCGTAACAATTGCTACTTACAAATATGTGATGACTTTCAAAGCAACGCTTGGCTGCTTGAAGATTTAAAATTACACCAAATGTACATTTCATTGAGACCTTACCGACAGTACTGTAAATACGTGTGACATTATAGTATAAAGAAATCAAACAAACTGAATTTACTTAAAGAATATACATAGTTTAATAAGAAACTTTATATAATATATAGAGAGAAACTCCAGATCGCATTTCGTGAAAATCAATTAAAATATGAATGTTTCTAACATGTTTAAGTGAATTTTCACGTTCTTATTGCCTAAATTTTTTTTTTACATAATTCATGTGTTCCTTATTTTTCCAGGCACATAATTCTTATCTATACAGACCTCCTGCAAAAACATGTGTAAACATCGTTCATTTTGCGCTAACGGGTGTCCCGCAATTCTGTAACATAGAAAAAGACATATATTAAAAATCATGAAATTATCTTAAAAACGCATTTAAATAAATTACTATAAGAGTCATGTTTACTTTTTTAATACAACAATTTTAATATAATCACATATGATATATGCAATAATACTATCTGTATTTATTTATTTAAACATCTAAGCATAGCATTCTCTGTTATTTCATTACTATATATTTAACTAAGAAGGTCTACAAATTTAACATAAAGTTAGTTCTTCCTGTTGCTTAATTAATATTTTATAATGAAAAATTGAAATTACTAAATTATGTAGTACTTTAAATGTTAAAAAAGCTATTTTTAAGTACAGTAAACCGTTATTACGTTCGTGCTTAGCTTTGCGCGCACGAACTTGCGCGCATACCTAACCTAACCTTGTAAAAGATTATTATAATTTTTAGATTGGATTTAATGTCGCACAGCAACGTGAAAGTGCGCTTCTTAAACGTGCGCATGTGCGAGAATTTATAAATACATAAAAAATAATCATCCAAATTTATCATTTGATAAAACTATCTACTTTGGTTTGGTCAGAGTCAATGCAGCCAATGTCTCATATAATTTACTCTTACTGCATTAAAATTCTGTTTTTCGACGAACTTACTTATTCACAAAAACTTCTAAACCTTTCCTCCGATCCTCAATAAAGTCTTCTTCAAATATTCCATCATCACCCCTGAAAGGCATCTGTCTTTTCCATGCTTTACCTGGCAATGGAGGCACTACAATCTGCAATTATTTAATTTGTAAATTAATCTCCAATTCTAATCATGTATAATATAATACAGTATGAAATAAGAACATTTCAAACCTTGCTGTCCCGTTCTAATTCATTTCTCAACCATTCAAAGTCACTGTATCTTCTTCGTACACTGGAATCTTTAACTTTGAAGACCGGCAAGTTTGTCTGAAACAAAAGTTATATAATTAAAAATAATATTCAGTATTTTTAATATAAAGTTCATTTGCATTTCAAAAGTTTTAAAATAAATACCTAAAAAGCAGTAAATAAAATATGGATAGGTATCTGCTCTAAATTAATAACCAATTATTAAATGCAGGTAAGAAAATACGTTGCATCTCTATGCTTCTCATAAAAATAAAGTTAATCTTTTTATTAACAAATCAGGTACTTGATGCAACTAAAAAATACCCAAATTTCAATAAATGTAATTCAAAAAATAACTCATATGTGGCCCAGTGGAATAACTGACACTTGTTGCTATTTACATCAAGCACAAAATCCTAGATAAATTTCATCAAATGTGATAAGCTCTTTGTCTCAGTGATTTCACATATTTTCGTTTGTAAAAACCCTACTTTCCACGCGAGTGAATCATAATTCAACATGTGCAGAATATCGCGCAACCATTAAGCTATAAACGTACGCATCTTGCCTCGTTTGTGTACGAGATTCATATCACCTCGATCTAATCCAATACCCTACTGACATTTGGACTCATCAAAGGGGTGTGAGCTCCAAAAGAGATATTGGATCAAGTGAAGCCACAAATAAACAAAATAGCCAGACGACTAGCATGTACACACACACACACACACACACACGTATAGGCGTAGGTATTCCTAATTAAAACCTTTCCGCGAAAGTAAGCCAACGCGAACCTCCAAGCATGAAAAAAATCCATGAGCTCTCATTAGTCGATCACGAGTGTAATGTAGGTAGCAAAATAACATGAACCGAAGTAAAAAAAAACGAAAGGTGCTATTGCTAAGGGGACGGTGAGAGGCACGCAAGTGGATACCGTGCAATGCACGGAAGACGGAGACAGAGCCAGCGGGAGACACAGAGACAGAGAGAGAGCGAGAGAGAGAAAGAGAGACGAAGAGAGATAGTGCAGTGCACAGAGAGCCAGAGAGAGAGTAAAATAAAATGAAGGAAGGACCGCCTCGCAGAGCAGAATACTCACTCGCATCCGCACTTCGTAATCGGTGTATCGCTTCTTGCCCAGCCCGTGGGTAATCGGATTAATCACGTCGATCTCGAGAAAGTTCGCCGGGGCCGCGTAGGCGTCGTCGAGCGTTTGCTTCTTGACGTTTAAGCGACGCGTCGCGTCCACCGTCGTGTCTGCCATGGCAATTTTGACAACTGTCAATCTCGCCCCCTGTCCTTTCCTCTCTCACTCCTCTCACCACACGCAGCAGCCCAGTAGCCGCGCACACACCGGACGTTATATCCACCTACTGCCGGAATCCGGAGATACCACAAGCACAACACACAGCCAGAGAGGCATAGACCTTCGCTGCTCGCCGCGAGACGCAGTGCGCATACCAGCGACTAGCGAGTGTTCAGTGTAGCCCACTGTAGTATATAGGTACAGTCATACAGATGCTCGCGCACATATACGAGTTCGGCTCTATTCGAGCATGTGTGTGTGCGTGTGTGTGCGCGCGCAAGAGAGCGAGCTGCGCGACTCGAGAGGGACCGAGGGGCGAGGAGGAATCCGGTTCTCGAGTTCTGCTTGTGCCTGATGTTGTCTGTCTCTCTCGGTTTCGTTCGCTATCTCAGTCAGACGCGCACGCATGCAACTCGCGGTCCTGACTCCTATAGTCCTATAGCCTTTGGCTCCTTTCGATGCTGAAGTATGGACCGTATGGACGTATACAATTCATGTAACCGTGGGTCGAGTGGGGCGAGTCACTACTGACTACTCACTAGTTAGCGCGAGATAGTTGGTTCTTGCTGTTGAGCCGCTCGTCTGATTGGTCGAAACTCGAATGAGTGAGCAATTGAGCATCTGCTAATTTTACCACGGACACCATCAACCGACCACCGTCAAGCAGTGGTGGGTTTATTGTTTACGAGATGCCGAATTTTTTACTTTACATACGTAATTAATGTAATTATCGTAAAAAAGCGTAAATAATGTAATTTATGTAGAAAACTAAATGTACGTCATTCTAGGCGCGAAAATACATCTTCGGAGTATTATAAATGCTGTTAAAGCTTCTACACGGAAAGAAAGATTCACTACGAATCGTTATGCTCAGCTGTCACTATGCGGGGCACTGCTTGGGCATCATCCGTTGTACTGCCAAGCAATGCTCCGCGTAGTGCTAGGCATCACGTTTTGTGCTGCTCGGTATCA
>UELV01092082.1:0-10296 GCA_900490015.1 Megastigmus stigmatizans
CTCTCTCTCTCTCTCTCTCTCTCTCTCTCTCTCTCTCTCCCGTTTCCTCTCGGTATATTTGTTTTTCTTTCGCGCCTCTTTTGCTCGCGCCCTGGTTCATTTAACCCTCGCGTTCGTCCGCTTATTTGCCGTATTACTTGCAAAGTGTGTTTCGTTTACACGCGTTTCCAACGAGCTGCGACTCTCTCGCTCAAATTTGCGAGGGACGCGCCATGCGCGTTACGTGTCCCCCTTTCTAATTTTCACCATTTCAGCACACTCACCAACTCGCTTCCTTCCGATCCTCCCGTGTGCGGGCGAGTACATAATGAGTTTGCCAACTTGACTTGAGCTATAAATAACAATTTTAACGCGATTCTTTTACTTCCTCTTTCCAGCTTTTTTCCAACAGGTATTTTTGGCTAATGAGTATGTTGATGGATATGCTGCATTTCGGGGGACTACAACTACTGTTGAGTTTTATTAAATAAGAAGCACAGACTGTATGTCGAAAATAATTTTATTAATAATGAAAACTTTGCGCACGCAAGAAATACTCGCTCGACGGTAGCCGGTAGAACCGGATTAACCGCGTCAGCAATCTGTAGCGCGCATCGCACTAATCATGCATTGTTATGGCCAGTTTCCCAATAACTATTCGAATTTTCTGGTCATGAGACTTGATGAAGAATGAATAGCCATTATTTCCAAATTTCACATATCATGTCAGATTTTTTAGATATTCTAGCTAGAGAAAAATGTAAAGAATTCCATTTTGACTATATTTGAGGTTATATTTCAAGGCCCGCAATGTTTTTTAATAA
The DNA here is from genome assembly GCA_900490015.1 of Megastigmus stigmatizans. Lineage (NCBI taxonomy): Eukaryota > Metazoa > Arthropoda > Insecta > Hymenoptera > Megastigmidae > Megastigmus > Megastigmus stigmatizans. Next base: position 804 of record UELV01092082.1, read on the forward strand.
AATGAGGATGCCGCAGCGCATATGCAGCAACTAAGTAGAAGCACGTAGAAGAACGTACTGCATTGTACAAAACTACGTTTTTTGTTTACAGTTTGGCAAAACAAGGTGTTTAAAAAATATATTTTTGTAAAAACAAATTTTACGCCTAATCAGTAGAGGAAATGATAAGCTTATATTTAAATACATACCGAAGGTTTACTAGTTGATAAAAATTAGTGCATTTCAACTAGTTTTATAAACCGTCTGCTTAATGGGCACAGACAAAACTGGTTCGTCTTACGTACCCTACATTTACAGGTAGTTTATCTGATAGATTAACACGGAGCACGGGATAGGGAACTGTGTCTTGATTATCTATATTTGCTCTAATTGTTTTTCATAGAAAAAATAAAAAATGAAACCTAATTATTTAATCGCCAACTATACCAAAATATGAAGTAAACATTGAATTTCAATATTGTCTTGAAATACCTGTTTTTCGATGGAAATAGTTTTTGATAGCATTACTAATAAATAATAAATGCACTAAATTTACTTATATTAAATATTAGAAGCGAGTTGTACATTTACAATGCAAGGGAAAATGTAGGAATCACATATATTTTCAATCTTGGCGCTATTTACACTTTGAAAGCCGAGCGACTTTAAACACAAAAGCTTATTTCCTTTACTCTTTCTTTTTCTCAATATTTGCACACACACACACACACACACACATACACATGCAGTCCTTGGGGAAAATATTGTCATTTTTATTGTAATGTGTTCCAGGTGAGTACACGAGCTTTTCCGAACTTTCCTTTTGTTGCGAGAGAAAAGATATCGAATCCAGAAGGGAAGCAACGTCGACGCAGAAACAGTAAGTAGTGTGCACTCCTCGCAATATCGAGGAACCCGCGACTTTCAAAGTCCTTGTAATAATGTGCGTGTGTTCTCTCCTCCCGCTAGTATAACGCGCGCACAGGCGCAAGCGGGCGTGTGTTTACTCGTGGCCCAGAGCGAAGTTGGTCTGCAAGCAAAGAGAAAGAGAGGGAAAAAGCAGTATAGCAACAGCAGCAAGCGCGAGGTAATGGAGCGAAATCGTCCTTTTGCTCTCTTTACCGGCGACGCGGGCGGTGCGGGCGGTGGCAGCGGGCTAAAGGTCGGGAGGAGAAAAAGAAGCAGGAGCAACGACTGAAAGACATCTATGGGAAATCCTGCTTACTACAAGATCCATACACACGGCATTCGCGGCCGCTTTTGCGGACTTCCATATTGAAATCGCATTTATGCGCCGAGGCCAAACAAACAAACGTTTCCCCGCGGTCGCAATCGAGTGCACGCCAACACTGCCAGCGCCGTCGTACGAATTCTATCGCTTTTCTCGCTTTTCTCGCTTTCCTCGCTTCTTTCGCTTCTCTCGCCTGTCCCACAATTCTCTCGCAACCCCCTGCTTCCTGGGGACTTTGACTTTTCTCTCTCTTGTTCGTCTCCTTTGCTACTCGGTACGTTTTATTTTCCGCTGAACCTCGCTCTCGTTGTTCTCACTCTGCGATTCACAGCGCTGAAAGTTCAAGGAGTGCTGAGCGACCGATCGAGAGATTGACGCCGCATTCCGAGTCGCGGTTATCGCGAAAGCTGCTTCAGCCGCGAAACTAGGTATATGCGCCGCAACGGCTGCTCTCAAAGCGTCTCCTGCTCATGCTAACGCCTTTTTCCACTTTTCAATACAGACCGATACGCCTTGCTCTTTTTTATTGCGGGCTAACGCCTTTGTCCTCGACGTGCAGCAAAAAAATTTAGTTACCCTTTTTGCCTTGCGTACGCCCATTCGACAATATGTCGTTCTTGGCCGGATATAGAGTTTCGCCGCCTGGCGGATTTCACTTTGATACGCTATCCTGACGCGCGTTTTGCTTGCGCTTTCTATCATTTCTTCCTCTTTCTTTCTCACCTTCGCTTTTTTTCTTTTACCAAGCAAAATTCTCTTCAGAAAACTTTGTTCATTCGTTCTTATGTCTTTGGGAAAACATTATAATTTAGACTGCTTTGTACGTGGATTCGAAATGCTGATTAAATTTGCGCAGCTACCGAGTGTCAATGTATTCGTGACAGTACGTCTGATTTTATAAGAAAATTGATGCAGCCCGAATAAGAGTAAATATCCTTTTGTTATATATATATATATTACTGCTGCTTTTTCGCTTTCCTTTCGCCGCAAGCAAATCAATCTCTCTATTTCTGTTTATCCGTCCTTATTGCCTCTCTCTCTCTGTTTTTTTCTGCGTATCTTTTTTCATTAACGCTTAATGTTTGCTATTCACTTATTTACTCTTCTTCGCTTTTTCTTCGTTATTTCGTCTCTCCGATCTGCTGTTTTCTTTCGACGCACGCGCACGTCCTGTTCTTCTCCCTCGGGGCACCATTTTCTACCTTATAGTTGCAACGCCATCATCATTCAAGAACAAGATACATGTACAAGCCGATGCTTGGAATTAATAAGTTTCGGAAAAAAGTACACAATCTTCTTTTAAGTTATAATTATTTTAAATTGAACTTGACATGTATATTTCTATTTTGCTTATTTTAAATGTTGAAAAAGTTTGGTAATCCATTTGAGCAATTTGAATTACGTACAGTATTTGATATCTTCCAAAATGCGAAGAAATATCCGTAGCAGCACTTTAACACACTGTAGATCCAAGTATGTTAAAGTACACGTTTGTGTCACAGATTTTACACACTAGGAAGTGTTAGTAAGTGTTGCCTATGTTTAATATGAATAACGTACATAATACCAAGTGTGTAAAGTCTGTGAAGTAAGGCAACGTATTACTTTAACTCACATGGATTTGCCGTGAGCGTGCGTAATTAAGCCAAAAGATTGATAGTATGTGTATATACTAGGTATGTGTCTGTATAGTTCCAGCGGTTACTACTCATCTTCATACATACAATTTAAGGCTAACATGGCCAGTTCAGCCTAGACACCGACCGACAGTGCTAACGATAAATTCTTCAAATTCCAAAGTCACTTGACTCGTAACAAACATCGAGAGTTTTTATTTTCAGAGATTTTTAAAAGGAGGACGATCGTGCCCAGGTCAAGGCGCAGTAGAGGCGCCCTTTCGAAAATAGATTATACCGCTCGGTTCCATCAGTAGGAATTTAGCGAGAGTGTGGACCCGGGGGGATCGGATGAGTGCGATCGTGCAGGGGGTGAGAAGAGCATCATAGAGAGACAGAGAGAGAGAGAGAGAGAGTCAGATAGAGATACGAAGCCGGACGTCGAGTAGCAGAGGCAAAGATCCCGAGCATCCTCGGGGGCAGGTCACGACCCGAACCGCCCGCGCATAGAACGGATGCAAGCCGCCGAACGACTGACTCTCTCTCCCCCTCTCTCTCTACCTCTCTACCACACATACACATACATACACACACATACATTAAGAAGTTTCTCCTAACTTTTCGCCATGAGGGCGTGCGCTGCTCTTCGGCTGCGGAGTGTCATGCAATCAGATAGTCAAGCTCTGGCTTGTAAAGCGAGAGCGAGAGATAGATATACATAGCGCTTATTCGTAATAGTTATTTGCAAATAATACGTAATCCATATATAAATATAGCTATAAAAAACGAAACAAAATTAGTCTTATGTATGAAATTACAGTCAATATATAAACTAGAAACTAAAATTTAAGTTTTTTGACGAGAATATCACATGCAGGATACTGCTATAAATTTGTACACATTAATTTCGGCGATATCACAATCAATACAGTTTCAAGTATTCTAATAAGGAGATGACCAGAGATGACCAGAGGTCCTGGATTTTTTTGAAACTCTCAGGAATTACTTTTTGCGCAAAATAATATGCCCTGGAAATAAAGATATTCACCAATTCATATTGATATTATGCATTAGTGTATATCTATATCCATATACTACAAAAGAATATATATATATATAATGAACATATAGTGGTGAAATCTTTATTTCTAAGGCCTACTCGATAAAACCCCGATACACGGGTCCCGTAATTTTGCACATAATGCAATTTCTAAAAGTTACAAAAAAATCCAGGACCCATATGTATGGCCATCTCCTCGTAAGATAGTAAATCAATAATACATATGATGATATCATAGTTACAGCTAGATAATATAAAACAAATACTTAAAAGTATTCTAATATCTACCAGTCGAAGATTAAAAATAAAAATAAAATGACAGATCAAGATCATTCATACCAACGTCAAGAAACGTTCATTCATATATTTGTATATACATATAGTTCTAAACTATAATTCCGCATTCAATACTACTGCATTGAAAACTAATAATGTGTTGGTCCACTAAAATATGCCGTAGCCTTTCCGTGCTTTTGATCCGGACATTGCTATAGCCCCCCGCGATCTTGCCGGATTTTAAGTGACCTTACGCAACGTACTCATCTTTTTTGTCCGTCAAACGGGAGATTCCTCGTATAAAAGATGGGGCTCGATCGCGTGGGAGCCGAGGAAAAGCGGAACGGGCTATATGGAGGAGGGCGAAGGAGCTCGAGTTTCGTTTATTTAGTCCTTGGGCGAGTTATTGTTCAAGATCTGCCCCGAGATCTGTCCCTCGAATGTACACACAAGAGGGACTGGAAACGCGAGGAACTTTAGCATCGGCCGAGGAGGTGCTTGGATGCTTGGATGTTTGGATATTTGGATGTTTGGAGCTGGATGGAGGAGGGAGTATTGGCAGAGGGAGAAGTGGATGAAGTAAGCAATAGCGGGAGCGGGACTGAATTGAAAATTACGATCTCTGGATTATCGGAAATGGGGTTACCCTCGAAATCTATTGGCCAGCTGGGCTACAGCGAAGGAGTATGCGCACTTTTATCATGATTACGGCTTCATTTCTTTCTCTCTTGGCAGCAGGAATATTTTAGGCTGAAAGCATCGACTACCAGGCTGCCGCTACAGACTCTATCACACATACACACACAGACACCCGTCTATATCCAGTGCGACACGTACGCTGTTGTTAACGTTCGAGTGTAATTGAAAAGTCCGTTTTTCGCTATTATCTTTAATACAAGCGGACGCCTCTACCTTCAAGTATTAAACTTTCATGATACCTGGGCAAAGTTCGTTGTACTCTGCTTTTTACTTTTCGTCCTTCTTACTCTCTCGGTTAGTCTATAATACCGCGATTCTGCACGTATAAGTCTATCTGATAAATATGGCCGGAGAAAGAGAAAGGAAGGAAGGGGAGCTGAAGAAGGAAGCTTAGATGAAAAGAATGAGAAAAAGAACAGTAATCTCTTTGGGTATTACTGTGGCAGACCGAAAGTCAAGAACTCGGATTCTCTCTTCTGCTAGCCGTGCAGTGCATCTCTCTCTCTCTCTCTCTCTCTCTCGCTCTCTCTCCCTTTCCCCCTCTCTCTTCTTCTTGTTTCCCCGTCCTATCTGTCTCTAGTATACAGAGAAGTATGTGTCTGCGGCCGTTGTCACAATATTTTGCTCGATTACCATCGCAATAGGAAAGGCCGCTTCTAGTCTCCCTTTCTCTCACTCTCATTGGACCTGATGCCGACATCGAGGGGTTGTAAGGGTGTAAGGCAAGCAAAAAACAAGATAGGGGAATATGTGCAAATACACGCGGGAATCGCTGTGCGCGACTCTCTCTTTTCCTACCTTGCTTTATCTTTCTCTCTTTCGGGCAATTCTCGTTAACATGCTAATGTATTGTATCACTAAATTTCGAGCTCCACTATTCTATCTCTCTCTCTCTCTCTCTCTCTCTCTCTCTCGCTCTCGGTTTCGGTCGATATTCGTGGAAAATGTATGTTGGCCGTTAAAATAAAATATAGTGTAGTGGCAACAAAATATTTTAATTAGACGCAACTCGAGCTTACGCCGTGTTTCAGCAAATTAATTGCATTTAGCTATAGCATTACGCTCGAAGCGATAGAAACGAAAGGGGAAGCTTCTGCATAGCAACTCGCTCTATCTATATTGAAGAGTTTTTGACAGCGACCATTTATTTGGGAGCACCATTAAGCGATATATATAAGCTCGATGCGCAAGCAGAACTGCATATAGCGAGATGATGGAGAAAGACTTTATCGAGGTGAAGCTTCAAAGCATTCTATCCGATGCGCATTAAAGTAAGGTAAAATTAAATACTTTAGAAGCTGCCGTCGAGGTAAAAAATGCCGGGCTCTTGAATCTCCTCAGGGAATGTCTGCTCACGTTATATTCCCCTCTTGGGCTCTTGGGCGCTTGCGCTCCTTTCGTTAAGGCTTGAGCGGCTAGAAATGCCGAGAATAACGCCTGATTTTGCTTCTTCCCTTCTCCTCCTCCTCCTCATTCGCATCCTTGTCCCCTCTACGCAGCATCGCCTCTGTATCGCGATATCTCCCCTCGCTGCTATGACTTTCCGCTGCAAGATTATCCTTCTTAAATTATTATCGGCCTCAGCCACGGGATTCGGTGATTTTGGCAGGAGCTCGTTATCGAGGCCGAAACGCAGATTGGCTGGCCTGGACCGAAACTGGCCCCGCCGATAATCCCTTATGCCACCCGAGTCGTCTCGCGTCGTCGCGATCGTGTAAGTCGCGAAATTATTGCGGTCATTGTCGTTGCTGGCGATGCTGCTGATGCTGCTACTCGCAGAGCGTTAAACGGCACGCTCCCCGCTCCAATGCAAGTGAGGCCTCGGCTATCAGTCGAGAGTAGCAGTGCTGTGGCCGACGCGGCTGTGCGCGTACCGCGGTGCCCGATATCCGCCTTCGCCGTCTGGCTGTCGGCTTTAACTATCGGGAATGGATGTTCTCTATGCACCATCCTAGGAGCTTGCAAATGCGCTTCTGCTCGCGATTTGCCATTTTTCAGCGGCAAGCTCGCTGCTCATGGGATCCTTTTCTTCCACAGTCTTGCGCCATCGCCCTAGTCCGAGCGCTGTTGTGCAGCTGGTGTCTTTGTGGGGACTTTGCAGCAAATTGCAGTCCTTCAGCGTCGCGCGCTCCTCCGAGTCCAAACTTTTCCCCGATTCTCTCTCTCACTCTCTCCCATTGACTTTACTGCCCGGTCCTATCGCACAAGACGGCAAAGAAGCGCATTAGAATGTCATCAAGCGAATTCCCATTGTAAAACATTCTTTAGTCACTCTCGTAATGAAGCCTAAGTCGCATTTCAAATGTCGAATTTAACGATTTTTTCGCGGGCAACGGTGTAAGAATATGTCGAAAAACAATTTGACGGACATGAATTCTCCAACGGATTACGCGTCGGCTCGGTGGAAAAAGGCTTATTACCGAGGAGTGCCGTGCGCAGTTCATACGCTCGGCGGGAATTATGAAATTTAACGACTCTATTAATAATTGCGCTATTCCGTAATTGGAGAAAATTAAATTTTAGATCGTTCCCAGAGCTCGCCACGAGCTCATTGGCACTGCAGCTAAGTAAGTATTCCGTGTACATAATTGGCCCGCTCCTTCGCTTCTCATTTTTAACGCTTCTTCGTAAACTCACGGTCAGTCCTCTTTCTCTTTTTCTCTCTCCCTCCCTTTCTTTCTCTCACTCTGTCTGTCTCTCTCTCTCTCTCTCTCTGTCTATGTTTGCCAACGAAAACCTGGCAGTGACCAAAGCCGAAAGCTTGCACGCAACGCAGACTGCGCGCTGCACTGTCGTGGCGACACGAATAAGCAACACGAAAGGAGAGACGAGAGCAAAAAGCGGCCGGGGCGCGGGCAGGCACGCGATAGCTGGCGCATTTTTTCCCATCCTAATCGGAAGCTTGAGATGGGAGGTTGAGCGGCCGAGTCTGGGAGCCTGTGATGAATCGGAGCGAGCGAGATTTATGCGCGGGCCTGCACGACTCGCGAGGATAGGCTTCGCAAGATCCGATGGAGCCTCGTAGTGAGCCATGAAAATACTGGAGCTCGGGACAATTCGCTACTTGTGCCCGCCGACAGCTGAGTAGCCTTTGCGTCTGAAGAGTAATTTTGCGCCTGCCCTGAAAACTCTCTTCGCTTCGCAGCTCGCTCTACCGCGATCATTGATTTCCCTGCAGATGCATAGATCCTCCTGCGCTGTGCCTGAGCGTGGATCTTCGTTTTATTCTTTGGAAAATTTGTCCTCCAAATGTAGCTCTAGCTTTTATCCACTCCTAATTGGATAAGCTGAGTGATAGTGTCGACCATGACCGTATGGATATGCTTTGTATAAGGAAAATGAATTGTAGTTAGTTACGTTATCTTGTCTGTTGGAAAAGTATTGAGTTGTCTGGGGTCTAGAATTGAAAAGCACTAACGGAACAGGCGCTTTTCATTGACTCTTGTAATTAAGTGCTGTTTGAAACTCAAAATTATTTTTTTACAGCAAAGTGGGAATAAACTAATCGTATACCGACACGGACGGGGTAATTGATCAGGACAGAATTTTTGATTATTTTCTCATTACATTTTTAATATTCTAGCAATCATTTGACTTGCTATTCTATATAAGCTAATTTCACTTATTATTATCATTTACTTGACCAATATCTATTTTGTATGTATTACTCGTTGAAACTGCATTTATTTTTTTACTTATTTAAATGTTAAGAATGTAAAAACTGCTCCCTAACCTTTTTTCTGTTAAAATAATTATTATAATATTACTATCGACTGCTTATCAATTTTTATTACATTTAATGAAAGATCAAATCTAAATGTACGTAAAAACCTAAAATAAAGTAATGATTTAAGCTATTTCATTTACATCTAGACATAAGCATGCGATGTGCTCTTAATTTTAAATATCGACTTTTTTATATTTTTACGTTAATAAACAGATGCGTATTTTTTTTTTTTTTTTTTTTTTTTTTTTTTTTTTTTTATAAACTATTAATAATAAAAAAAAAAATTATTGTGGACTCTGGATATCATTATATTTAGAAATTTTTCGCCGACTGTTAGATGTTACAAGCGCAATCGGTTTACCGGTCAATTTGAATGGGGCTCCCCACCTTAGTGGTAGGTGGTGGAGTTTAGCAATGTTAAAGATAAGTATCTGCAGCTCACCTGTAGCATAAAAAGGAAAGAAGAATCAGACAAATATATAACTTGTTAGTGAATCAAAATGAAAATAACCGAATGAAATGAGCGATCGAAGCTGCGATCAACGGAGAGAGATACGAAAAACTGGATTTGCTAGGAAAGGCGATCGCGAGTCGCGACTAGGTGAAAAGGGAAGCGAAGAGCTCAACTGTCCCCTGCAGATATTCGCAGCGAGCATATAAAGCAGAAAGCACCGGGCATAAAACATAGAGAGGGAAAGGCATAGAGGCGCAAGCCGCGCCGTGGCCGTCGAGAAAGGAGCCCCAAGAGTAGGAGAGAGGTAAAAGGATGTTCGGAAAATTAATCGATTTATCAAATGGCCGGAGCTCATTTATACGCGTACGGTCGCATAGCTCTTGCGCGTATATCTTCCAACAGCTATAAAACGAATCTCGCCAACTCGGGGAGAACTCGCGATTAGCAAATG
>UELV01092085.1:0-29755 GCA_900490015.1 Megastigmus stigmatizans
CTCGAGAAGCAAATGACGACCAGTCACAGCCATGCAACAACTCATTCAACTCAATAGAGTTTATTTTGTGATAGTCCCTGTAACTAAAAGTATCACAGGGAGGAGAAGAAGAGTGTAGACCTATGGTAACATCAATGATATTGTGCCTGCTATGAAAAGTCGCCAAATTGTTCCCGTAGTCAAGTACCGAGAGAGAGAGAGAGAGAGAGAGAGAGAGAGAGAGATGCGGATCGAAATGGAATGAGTAATCAATTTAGCAGTTTTTGCGTAAAATGATGCTTATACATTATAAAATGATTATTATATATTACATATATCTTGTGATCAAACTGTTAGAGTATTGATTTGGGACAGAAACGTCGGGATATGTAGTACATTATAACTGGACTCTTTAAACATTTCTTATCAGATACAAAATACAAAAACGATGCGATATGTTATATTTTTGTTAAATTGCAAGTAGTAACAGGCCACGCATAGCCAGACGTGCTTGAACTACAAGAAGATAACAAAAGCGCGCAACGACATTGTCTTCAGCGTTGCGATTGAATTTTCCAATTATATACAAATTATCTCGCCGTACCGTTCAATCAATTGCAGAGCTGCGTTCGTGCAATTATTGTTGTATACATACTCGCGTGCCGGTATACACAATTCGCTGTACATTTTTCGCACCGTAAACCGCAGAGTCGTACAATTCAATCCGCGGCTAAAGGAAAAAAATAAAAGGATAGGAAGGAGAAACAATTAGGCTCAGTCAGGATCGAGCGCGAGCGATGACTTATAAGGAGTATAGAAAAAGGGATCGGCCGAAAAGAAACGCGATTGCAGCGCAGCGCGCGTATAATCTTACGCGTATAGTACCGCAGCAGGACGCATATATACGCGGTAAAGGGGGAGAAAGGATGAGGAGCTGCCGCGCTGCATGAATGGAAAGGGAAATAGAGCCTGATGAGCGAGATGCGCGAGTGCGAGACAACAAAAAACAGAAACGGATCATCGCGTATACACGCGCGCAACTCGAATTATATATACCTGCAACATGCATATGCAACAGCAGCAGTAGTAGCACAGTTTCCGCGGCGCGCGTTCCAATCCAATTATTTAATGCCTTTGCATTAAGGTTCTTTATCGGTGCGATTCGCGCTCATATGGCAGATCCTCGCGTGTCTACGAAGCTCCGTTCGCTTTTGAATAATTGTCGAGGGGGGGAGAAAAAAAAAGTTACCCAGCAGCTGTAATGCGGAATATAAGCGTTGATGTTGTATTTGCATTTTGATTGGTGCAAATTGTAACGGCGAATGTGTGGAATAAATAGAATTGAGATTTACGCGCATTGCGGGAATTTGTTGGTGAGCGCGGGTTTCAGTTGTATCGAGAGGCTGTGATAATGTGTGTGTGTCGATATATTAATATTTATGAGACGGTCAATTTTTAATTGTGGCGTGTGCGCGCGAACGCGCGAGGTATTGTGTCGCTTTTTTGCGCATTTGTTTAAGTATAGACGCGATATAATTGATACGAGTTTAGCGTTATTATATGACATTACATGCAAATGAAGATTAGAAATTTTTCATACGGTAATTTTTTCTATACTTCAAGTTTACAATCGTAATTGTGGCGTTTGTGAGTCAATCGTGAGCGAATGGTAAAGAAAAATGTATCTTTCAAAATTCTCTATCAGTTTAGGAAATTCGGGATATGAACATATTTTATGAATATGGAAATTCTTACGGTAACAAGATGTTTCGTCATAATTCCATCTTCGCAATGTTGTAAGTATAAACTAATGGTTCACTCACCTGAAATCATAGAGAAAACAATATTTAATTTTGAAAATAAGGAAAATAATAAGTAATTAATGAAATATTTCAATTTTAATTTCATACAAAGATTATTTTCTAATGCATTTGCCAAATCGAAAATAACTATATAGTTATCGCTCCTTCAATAACAGTTTTCAACATTTTCAATACCGATGTATGCGCAGAAAAAAAAACAGCTCAACACCAAACCTACGTCAGACTCATAAACCGTTCGAAAACAAATTAAATCTCTCAGAGAGCCGCGCATCGAAATCTGAAAAATCACCGCAGCCGCGTCTCGCCACAAAATCCAAGCATGAAAAAAAAAAAAAAAAAAAAAAGAAACAGCTCTAAAAGTCAGCAACGGCAGCGGGATAGGAGCGAAACTCGAGCGTCGGGGCATTAAAGTATGCTAGCAGCGTACTTTCGTTAGCTGCCGACGCGCCGTGCACACCGCGATTTTTCCACAGCCGCCGCGTATATACATATACACGCGCCGCGCGGCCATAACGGTCCGCTCCACCACTACCGCCGCGTCCGCGCGAATAATTTCGCCGTTCCGCCACTCAAAGGAAGGTGCGGGAAAGAAAGAAAGAGAGAAAAAAAAAAGGAAAAGAAAACGAAGTGGCGTCGGTCCGCGGGAGAAGGGATAGAGCTGCAGCAAGAAAGGTTGATAAGGAGAGAGAGAGAGAGAGAGACTTTACGCGCTACTTTTGTAGCATTTTCGCGCCTCGACTATGAATGGAAACGCTCTCTCGTGGCGAATTAAATTGGAACGAGCGGCGGTGCAAACATCTCGCATTCCGGCCCGAGCGGTCTTCTCGTTTCGTTTCATTTTAGCGCCGCCGCCGCCGCTGCCGCTGCCGCACCGTCGCGCCGCGGTGTATAATATAACAGAACTCGCCAAGCTCACCGCGGTCTCGCGTCCTCGGCCTTGCGGCGCCTTTCATTCAGCCGCTAATTCGTCCAACGCTACGGAGAGTCTTTATATATAGGTATAGGTCTGGAGACGAGTGGAAAATCGCGACTTTCCATAGCTGGACTGATTATTGAAATTGTTATTGGTCATTTGAACTTTTCATATATATATATATATATATATGTTTACGATGATGGATTGATTAAAATGGAAAATAGTTGAAAATTATATATTGGATTTTTCTCTCCATTTTGTATGAAACTGATTATTATAGTTAGTTATGACCTTCGAATTTTGTTCGATGATTAATCTTTGATATATGCTCGTCTTGACGTCACAAAATACACATAAAGCGATACTTTTCACAATTCCATAATTCGACACCAATCGCTCGATAAATACGCGCTCGAGGAAAAGAGAAAAAAAAAGTGTGCATAAATTTATAGTCGGTGCAATTCAATTTTCTATGAAAGAAATAATAATTAAAAACCATTTATTTCAAACAGTTGAACAATTACTTTGTATATCCGCGGCCTATAAGTATTGACTTTAAAACGTTCTCGATTGTTCTCCTCTGAAGGCCGCTCGCAGATTAATTTCACAATCAAAGAACAAATTAAACCGCCGCTGCGCGATCGAACGGAAATCCACACAGCAAATAGTCGGCGCGTACAGCTTCGAGAAAGGAGAATCGACTTCGCATTTAATACGTAATTAATCGAAAGGAAAGAAAAAGCTCCAGAGAGCCCCGCGTAAACACAAAAATAATATAGTAGCCGGCGCTAATTACAACTTCATTAAAAGCCACGAAACCAAGTGAACGAGAGAGCGAGAGAGCGAGAGAGAGAGAGAGAGAGAGAGAGAAGATCGTGGCAATTAGTATAACTCCGAGACTCTTGCAATCTTTACGGTTATCTTATAACGCCGTTCGTTAGGTAAAAGCCCACATCGCGAGAGGAGAGAAGAGAAGAGGTTAGAGGCGTGCGCGCGAGTAACAGCTGCCTCCCTTTTGCTCGAGTAATTGTAATGTCTGCGAAGACGGGCGGCAGCGAGCATATAAGAAACGGCTCTTTCTCCATCTTTCGCGCGGAGACGCTGCTCCCCTACTACCTTTCTTCGAAAAATCAGATGAAAACCGAGAAGCGCTGGCGAATTCGCTTCGTGAAAAAAAGCAGCCGCAGCCGCCGCCGCCGCCGCCGCCGCGGCAGCAGTGAAACTATTCTAACGGTGCGGGATTGTGTCGATTCCTTTTTGTGGGGGGCTTGTAAATGTAAAAATTGCTGCCGTAAACTCTTTTTTTTTTGTTCGGTCTTTCCCTCTCCCTCTCTCTCATCCGCATAAATACGACTTTCGTTTCGAAAGTCGAAGGTACATAAAGCGAAGATGTAATATGTATGTATTAAAACATGCAATTTTCGCATCGACGAAAGTTAATACTTTTCTTTGTTGCAACAGTGTGTGTAAAGTTCGATTTTACTCATCCATTTCCGGGAGTTAATTGCCGCTTTTTCACAGTATGAGTGAAATTCAATTTTAGTCATTGTGGGTGTAAAATAGAAAAATTCGGTATTTTGCATTTGTACACTATAATAAACAGTATAGAAGTGCCCTAATAATATGTTCTTATGATATTTGCGATATATGTGTAATGTACTTCCGTTACTGAGTCCTGCGGATTTGATGTGTTGCCGGCCCATATTGAGCAGCGTTTTGGGGGTATTGACGCGGGAATAGTATTAATGTAGTATACATGTAGTTTCCCCTACCATTTTCACGTAGATCCAAATGTATTACACTTAATCTCTTATTCCTTAATTTTTCAAAATATTTCTGACAATCGTAAAAGTTTAACCATATGTAAATTTTCATTTAGACTCTATTTTTACTTTCTTTCAGATTTGAACGCAGCCTAAATTCTCCGAGAGAAGTTATGGATATTGTTTTACTAATATGCCTTCTCGGGACTGAAAATATAATGTTCTTATAAAATCTGTTAAAATAATTTTTTTTTGTCACGTAGAGATCGATAGAGTTTGGAATTTGTTTATTAAATTTTGTTTACTGTTCATTTGAATTATATATTAATTATATAGTCTTGTATATTTTTCTTGTATTATTTTGTCTATGTGTGTATTTGTATTATCTCGAGAACGGATAAACCGATTTTCAAAGGAGGAAATCATGAAATGAAGAATTTACATAAACTTAGCAGCACTTGTCATAGGAATTTGCTTGTATACAAGTGGGGAAACATATTCAAGGTAATTTTTTTGCACTTTTCACTACTAATTGCCGCACGAAATCTTGATTTTTCCACTTATTTCAGTAAACTTTCACCCTTATTCTTTTCAATTATCCCCACTTTTCCCCAGGTTAATTTTGTTTAAGTTTCATATTTTGAGAAATTCTTAGCAAAAACAAGGTTATGTACATTTTTCTGCGTTCCTCTGCTTACTACCTACGACTTCGTTGACATCGTCCTTTCAAAATTCATTTTATTCGTTTTTTTATGGAATGGCGGCTGATAATAATTTTTAATATTCATCGATTTTCTTTTGTTTTATTTAAGAAAATGACTTTTTGATTTTTAGTGTTTTAGTTTTTTTCGTATTGCAAGTTTAAAACTGGAAAAAATTACAAAATGAGTTTAGAAGAACTTACAATTACCTACAATTTGCCTACATTGGCCATTTTGATGAGGATGATATGAAAGAAAAAAACATTGTAATGGTTTAAATAAATAGCCATTAACAGTAAATGTATACATACTAGGAGGAGTTCTACTCAACAATGTCCAGGTATCCAATGATATATCGAAATTATCCGAACATTGCACAAATGAACAAAATTATCCCATAAATTTTATTCGTGCAGAATCATCGTACTTTATATATAAATTTAAAATCAAAGGACTGTTTTATAAACGTCTTTTAATTTTCATTTTTTTAATAGTCCTGTATTGTTTGAGTTTGCAAAAATTCTTTATGAATAACAGGAACACGTAGGAGTGTACAATGCTTCGAGTGCTCGAGACCAAAGTCCAAGTGTAATTTCTTTGATTGATGTTTCATCAACTGGTATATAAGTGTGAACCTGCTCTCACGGTTTGGCCCTCGGAAATGTCGATGACTTCTGCGGACATTCTATTTCCTTCTTTGCTTTTATTCATAATTTCTTCAAGGTTCGCATCGTATCGCGAGCAACCAATCTTACGAGTGCCTGCACAAAATTACATCCAAAATAACAAGAGTATAGGCGATCGACGACGCTTTAAATATTTTCAAGAAAATTAAGCATAATAAAAGTTTATAAAAAAATCTACTTTATAAAACGGAGAAAGTTGCCAAAGACTATTTTCTATTCGTCGTGGCTATAATAATTTATTCTGCCAACTTTCATCCGTACACGGGGGTCCAGTAAAATCCATAGAAAATTAGAGTGCTTAAAAATTTCCAAAACAGACCTCCCGACTAAAATCTCTTCTCAAGGTCTCTCGTCCACTCTCGAATATATATGTACATATACCCTTCATCGAAGGTGACGATTATACGGCAGTCAACGCGCGCGAGCGGGAAACAAAAGCCCCCACGAGCCACTAAAGTCGCGTACATCTCGAGAAATG
This sequence comes from Megastigmus stigmatizans, assembly GCA_900490015.1. Taxonomy (NCBI): domain Eukaryota; kingdom Metazoa; phylum Arthropoda; class Insecta; order Hymenoptera; family Megastigmidae; genus Megastigmus; species Megastigmus stigmatizans. Next base: position 6,347 of record UELV01092085.1, read on the forward strand.
CGCCTCGGCACAAATGGAATGAAACGATAACCCGCGATTTGCATAGAATGATAAGCGAGAGTATAAAAAGAGGCCTAAAAGGAGAGTGAAAGAGAGAGAGAGAGAAAGAAAGAGAGAAGGAAGGAGGCTCGGTGGAGTGAAACAAAAAATCGAGAGTAAAGAGAGGAAAAAACGAAGAAGAGGACGGGAGGAAAAGAGAAGGGCAGCCAAGGCAGAGAGAGAGAGGAAGGTTTTGCAACAGAGCGAATCTCTCGCAGTTCCTTTTCTCTCTCTCTCTCTCTCTCTCTCCCTCTCTTTTCAGCTCTTGCTCTTTATCTGTTTCTTTCTGTGCGCGAAGAGAGTATAGAGGTGAGCGTTTCTCTCTCTCTCGAGATGAGCATAACCCAACAGTTACTGCACACAACGCGCGCGCGAGCGCGAGGTTCTCTGGCGCGCACAAAGTAAGAGGAGGATTCGTCTGAGCGACAAGACAAAGAATGTCAGTCGCGTAATGGCCGCTGTAAATTTCGCGTTAGCGAGGTCTAAACTCACCTCGGCGGCAAGAGCAACTCTCCTGGCCGCGCTCGCGAGCTCAACTCCTCGTTTTATATATGCATTTAACGATCTTATCCGGGATTGAGTATACAATCGACGAAGGATTATGATTGTTTATACCGAGACTTCTTCGACTTTTTGTTTTCGTTTTGTGTATGGTGGGGCAGTGTGGCGCGCGTGGATGGGAAAATTCGGGATTGTAGATGTTGAGATGAGATTTGTTTATTATTTTTAATAGTCGCGAAACGTAACTGCACCATTTTTTTTTACGCGCGAATAACGAATTGCGTCGAAGAGCGCGATAACGCCGTGATGCCAAGTATATAATAAGCATCGGATGTGATAATGCTTGACAAAGTTTTTTTACGATCACACAGGATCGAGTTTTTGCATTGATATATTTGATAATCGCGTGATCAACCATCACGTACTTTCTCATATTTACAAGACTCCGCCATTCCAAGTAGATGTGTATACAATTTAGAGGAAGTTGATGAAATCAATCCTGAATAACACGCGAACGAACTTGAATTCCTAGATTCGTTATTGTTGCATTGATTCAAGCTTAATTTACGACTGGCCGAAAAAAAAGAGGCTGTCTCACCGAAGGTTTCGAAACTCCCGCGCGGCCTTGCTCTGGTCAATGAATTCAATCATTTCCGTTCGTGACTTGAAGAATTTAGGATTACTTTATAGCGATACGTCAATATAGCGAGGTAAAAATCAAATTCTATGTGTATATCTGGAGATCTACATAATTATAGACTTGTATCGAATTGCAATCATTTGGATCACAGGGTTTTTAAAACCTTTTTTTCATAATCAATTGATGTTTGTTAGTCGATATAACGGAGCTTAAATGTTCGAACGAGGTTACACTCTTAAGGTAATAAATTTATGGTGATTGAATAGTTTTGTTAGATTGCGTAAAGATACTTTTGCAGAATAAATAGATTTACTAGTTTTATGAAATATATTTACATTTACATATTTAAATTTCAGTGAAATAATTTCAATTTGAAATTATAAATATCCATTTTCTTGAATTAAAAATGATTTGTATTAGATATTTAATCCTTTTGCTAGCCAAGCAACTATGATTGAATGGATATAGGTCATTCACATATGATTCTATTTATTGTTTACATGTCATCTAAAATATTGTCCTCACATTTAACATTATAAGACACTAAAATATAATCAATGCTTCAAAATCTCGATATAAAATTGAAAGTCGAAACACGGAAATTTGAGCTAAGAAAACGAGGCGTGAAAACAAAAAAAAGCGTTTCACAGACAAATGAGCTGTCGCGAAGGACACAAAGTTTATTCACCGAGCTATGCCGCCGCCGGTATTTTCGCAGGAATTCATCGACCTTAGTAGATTCGACACCCGTCGCAGGCCGTCACCTTTCGAAAATATTAGCGAACGTCGTCATGTATACTTTCGGCCTCGCTCGATTTTAATTTATCGTAAACCGCTTCATTATCTTCCCCTCTCCACCCCCCCTCTCTCTCTATTGTTTTTTTTTCCTTGCAAAGCATTTACTTCGATGCGTTTTCTTCCTTGATACACTTCTCGCTTTTTTTAGCCCGTCAATTTTTTCGGGGAACAGCATACATCAGCGTTTAAACGCGATATCATTAATTTCGATTCTGCACTTGATTGTATACAGGCGTGTGTGTGTGTGTGGTTCAACGCGCATTTTATGAATTTATGCGCGCCGGTTCGGTATCGCATTAACGCGCATACAAATTCATTAAGCCTGTGAGTGAGATTGGATAAATAAAAGGTGGGAGACGCGCATAAATCAAAATGCGCTATGTGCTGATATATTCTTAATGCTATACGCAATGAGAGAATTGTTTTTTTTAATCGCAGTGCGTAAAATGTAATATATATTGGACCGCGCGCAGTGTATTCTAAAGGCAAGTAAGAGAATGAATTAATCAATGACGAGTGAAAAAAGTAAGCAACAACTTGTTATTAAACAAAGTAACTGCTTAATTTTAAAAAGAAATGCCTGTCTGACAGGTAAATGTATTAAAAGAAAATGTGTTGAAATGAAAATTTATGACCGCTAAAATTTATGCGGATCTTCTGAGGTTTTCTTAGGTTAAACGCAAATTGAAAACGTGACGTTCATTAATTGATGAAATCGTTAAAAATTAATTTTTTAACGTATCAAGTTTGTAATTAAAAGTGTGGCGAACCGCTTAAAAAGTCCTATATTATTGTCACTGTAACATCCAAGATTCCCAAGATCATTGGAATTTATATATATATATATATATTTCTAACAAGCGCAAGTATTCAATAGAATTCTGTTCTTACGTTTAGAGGAAGCTCGGGTATCAAGATACATATTGGCAATAATTTTCGCTTATAATTACTCCGCTTGCTCTCGCTAAAACGTTATTATTTCTGCCCTCCCTATCATTAAAAGGATGAAAAAAAAAAGGCGAACATGAGCTGTAGGGGAATGCGCCGAGTGTACCGCCAGAGTAACAAAAGCAAAAACGACGATAATATGAGAAAAAAATCAAGAGAGAGAGCCCCCCTGACCTCTCCACTTTTTTATCGTCGTTACCCTACATCTTCATTATTTTTCTAATTACCCTTTTTGATCGCTATCACTTTCGTTCCGTACGATCGTTTTTCTGTTATTTATCACTCTCCACTTCTTCTTCTTCTTCTCTCTCTCTCTCTCTCTCTCTCTCTCTCTCCTGTGCCCTTTCTCCTTCTACTCTTTCTACACTCTCCTGTGCTTCGTATTTACCTCTCTTTTTCTCCTCCTCTATCGTTCCTCGCCTTTTTCCTTTTTTTTTCTCTTACTGCCTGCCATGCTTTATAGTTCTTTTCAATCTTTTATAATAGCGTACATTAATTTTTTTGCTTTTTTGTTGTAGCTGCGAATCATTTTATCTATGTAAACGTTAACAATGTCAAAGTTTTTGTGTAGATTTGAGCACGAATCGATTGGTTGTAAAAAAATAACCAATGACTCGACATCGAGTCCTTTGTTTGGATTTTTTTCACTTCTTATTCATAAAACTATTTTTAAATATTATCATTGTTTTATGCAAATAATGGTTACAGAGATAAAAGCTATGATATGATAAATTCCAGTAAAATATTTATTTTTGGAAACCAATCGGTTTAGTAAAAACATGCCACGATTTCTTTACTTTATAAGATATACAGTTTTCTTTATTTTCCAGTTTAATTAAAGATTTTTTTTCAACTCTCTATTTTCCTGAAGGAAAAACTGTACCGCTCGAAACTTAAAAACTTTATCATCGTAGTCCATTTTAAAAGTCGCATTAGACTGTTTACAATAATAGCTGCATCAACAAGGAAAGGTATTTACTATATTGGAATAGATATACAAGTTCAAGAAATTTCAAAATAAACTTTACTCGTTATCACAAATGGACTGCGCGAGATTATGTAATTACGCGAAATCGTTCCTAGAACCTTTTTTACTTTCCGCGCGCGCATAAAAGGTGCAGTCAAATATGAAACTGCACTGGGAAATACCTTATGAAAAAAAAAAAAAAACGACCAGAGCTATTTATTTCTTTTTCTATTTTGATGTTACACAATGTGTTTGCGCGCCGTAATGTTGAGAGCTGCATCCATGTTCTTGTAACATTTTCTTTTCAAACTACCGTCATAATTAAAATACTAAGCGATAATGTATTACGTAATTTTTAAACTGAGCAAGATGTTACAGGGCGACTTTTAGGACCGAAACCTCAATATTTTCTTGCGCTACAAAATTATCAAGATGATCATCTCATCATAATCAGCAGCGAAGCCATACGGTATATAGAGATCCCAAGACACACTGTGCAAGAAACAAGCCTTATCGACATCGACGCCTCCTTTTACACGCATTCCTCCTCATTGTCATCTACCAACTCTCTCCCGTTTCTCTCCCATATACCTCCACCAAAGTCCCTCTCTCTCTCTCTCTCTCTCTCTTCCCCTTATTACTCTCATTATCCTTCATCTCTCACTTTGTTCCGCTGCAGCAGTGTAGAGCAGTCCCTCTTATAAACAAGAGAGGAGGCCTCAGTCCCCGGCCGCGTCCCGCCGCAGATATACCTGCGTAAATTTCAAGCCTCGGCGATTAATGCTCTCGATTTCCAGTGTCCTATCGATTACCGATCGGTCAAATGGCGTCGTTAAAACGCAGAGATACTTATTTAGTATATATACCATCTGGACAATCAGGAGCGTCTATCTGAGCTGCAAAAATCGAGCTGCAAAAATCGAGAGAGAGAGAGAGAGAGAGAGAGAGAGAGAGAGAGAGTCGATGTGTGTGTATATATTATATATATAAAGATTGTGCAAGTTGGACTGGATGTATATATATAGTGTTTAGTTGATCTAAATCGGTGCCTTTCTATATGCGCAGGAGTATGTATGAGCCGCCCGACGCCACGTCGAGGAGAGTGTCGGAGAACTCGCTTACGACACACACACATACACGGACACACGTTTTCATAAGAGGTTGGCTGATGTGGCGTGTGTTTTGTATGCGGGAAAATTTTACCCTTCTCAACGCTGGAATCACTCTTTTTACCTTTCGACACAAGATTATGGCTCCGCGACTCAATTTTATGGGTTGATTAATTAAAGTTAGCGCCAAATTGTGATTAAATCAGTAGGTTATTAATCTGTATGTCGAAAGGTGTAACGCGAATGAAAGTGAAGCGATCATATAAACAGTATTGAGATTTCTAATATAATGGTCCAATTATATTTCAGACTTGTTGAAAATTTTATGTATCCTTACCTTACTTGGAATATTCTACTTAATGAATACACATTTATTATCCACGTGCTTTTACTTTCTTCTAAATTTATAGGATGCTTTATTTTGGATTCTATATTTTTCAGTACGCCGAGAATTCTGGAAAATGTTAATTACGAGTTCAAAACAACTTTATACTAGGAATAAAGTGCGAACCAAATTCTTTTCCGAAGTAATAATTTTATTTACTTTTATTCGATCTACAGCAAAGTAGAATAACTTATTCGTAGGTATTATTCAACAATCAGAACTATTTCACAGTAGATTCTTTATTTTTTTCCGGTAGATTTTGTAAACGGTTTCCACGAAATACACTTTAGCTGTCAGAACAAAAGAAGAGTAAAAATCACTGGAGAACAATCGATGAAGAAATCTCGCGAGGAACGATATATATAGTGATCGAATAGAACACTTATCGTAAGATGGATTGGCCGTAGCAATGAAATTGAAAAGTTAATGACGTGATACTTATGTTGGGAGCTCACGGTATTGACGTACAAAAAATTCGCCTATTTCGATACGTTGAATTGCTGCGTCACGTATTCAGGACTTTCAACGCGCTTACACCAATAAAGATTCAAAGGTCCCCCAAAATAAGTGTACAGCTAAGCTTTTTTTACAGCATCCAATTAAAAAATCGAAATATTGTGTACTTACGCTATGAATGGACATATTCAATTAAACGAGTATTTGATTATTTTCAATCGCGAAGCATATAAAGTCAGAAACTTCACAATGAATTCCTGCAAAAACGTAAAAAAAAAAAAGAGCGATAGCTTTTGCTCGCTTCTGGTTTTCCGTTCGCTGCACACACGCCCAGGAAAAAGAATCCAAGACAAAACGGTTTTTGGTAGCGCGTTTTTTTTTTCATGTTCAACGAAAAAACAAGAAAAAAGAAATAGCTGAAACCAGCAGGAAAGAAATCATGTGATAAATCTCGTCAGATCCATACTTTCTCTTACGGTAAGCGGTAGCGAGTGGCCGGCTCCGCGCTTATATACGCCTTTTTGCACGTTTTGCGAGGATGGCGCTCTACTGCTACTGCTACTCCCTGCGCCCGAGCTTCTCATTGTCTTAATGAGGCTTGACCCGATCGGATCTTAACTGCTGCGCAAAAGATTTACCCCTGCAACGCTAAAAACACCCAGACACTGCGACCCGACCGAGATCTTGTGTCCTCTCGAAATTTCTAGTGCTAAACAATTCTCTAATTGTATTTGTTGCTTAATTCTTCATCGTCTATCTTGCGATTGATTTGATGTATTGTACGAATGAGCGATTAACTGCGTTTTTTTTTAAGCTTTCATTCCTTTCAACCAATTTGAATTATGTTCCGATCTGCATAATTGGCGGGATTTTAAATCGTTTCTAAACAATAGATTAATTTGTAAATGTCCTTGCAATATTAGCGGTCTATTATTATGATTAATTTTGCATTCAAAACGTGAGTTTTTTCAGTTCGACAATATCTCGGTAACCAATTTCACTATCATGTTATAATCTTTGCATAATATATCAATAAATTTGGAATAATTATGGAGCTGTACGAACACACACCAATTCATTGTATTCTGATGCGCAAAAAGAAAAACAACAAAATTTCCATCTCACGTGATGGGAACTCGACCACAACAGTGACATTGTTTTAAAATTTTTATTTTATATTCGAACGAAGCACGAGATATTTCGCTGAGGACAAAAACTTTTCCCACGTTACATTGAACCCTCGAGGAAACTCTGTTCGTCGGGGTAGGTATAGGCGCCAAAAGAGGTAAAGACTCGCGCTCTCTCTCTCTCTCCCTCTTTCGCCACCGCCATCTCCTCTCCTTCTATTTTCTCGCGGCGCAGCGATTTCAACTAACCAGCTTGCTTTCTTAATGAGGACCAAATCACTTAGATCCTTTAGCCCCCTCTTAGTCATTTACATTCCTTCTTTTTTTTCTGTCGATTGGAGCAAAAAAAAAAATTAGCCAGCCAACACTGAGAGATTGGTTAAAGGACGCTTTATTGAAAAGAATTAGCTGTAATGATCTGGTTAAAAGTTGTAAGTGGCGTTTAAAAAGTTGAGTGTGCGAGTAACGACAAAGTTACGGCTAGATAATTATTATAATATAAGTAACTAGTTATAGGTAATAAATATTATTATTTGCGTACAAAGATTGTTATATACATATTATTATAAGTGTACATTAACTTTTTATATGCACAGTTTCATGACAGTGTTGTCGTACACATAGATGCAGCTATTGCTATCGACTAGTATTGAATCCTATGCATCTGATGACAAATGACAATAAAAGTCGTTTCGGGTTCACGGGTAAAAATAATTTGCATTACCAATATATTGGATAGACTATCACCAACATGTGGGTCACTTATGGGAACTGCTAATATACTTACTTATGTTTCATATGTGGAAAATATATATCCACAGAGCCGGAACAATACTTAAACCAACAATTAGTAAATTTTAAAATTTCCATTAAAATTTGGAAAATTTTTTAACATAAATTAAATTAATATGTACAAAACCATGAAAAATAATAAATAATTTCAGTATTAGAATATATGGACCATATATATGAGACATAACATGTTTTGAAATAACCGTAAAAATAGCGGATCTACATATTGGCCATACTATTCCAATACTTTGTATAAGTATAGCTTCGACTCTGTAGATATATAGTTATCATGATCGGTATTAGTGTTTCCCATAAATGACCCATATATTGGTGATAATCTCTGCAACATTTACTGGTCATACAGTTGATTTTTACGAAGGCCCTTTTAATAATCTTTAACAACTTTTTTCCTGTGATACCGATATCGATTCTTCAAAATTTCTTATTTTCCAGAATCATCGTCAACATCGCTCTACAGGCTGTCATCATTGGTAAGCGTTTATATCAACCATCAGCACTCTCACCCACCCCCCTTCATTTACAATAACATTCCGTCATAACATTGACATTGTGTCACACAGATCGAGGGTCAGACCTCTAAAAACAAACCTGCGCAGCATGCGCACAGCAAAAAGGGTCGAGCTAAAAGAAAACCATCGCGAGAGATCCCTCGAAAGGAAAAAAAAAAGAAGAAGCTATAAGATCAAACTCGGTTGTAACAATCCCGGCAGTGGCCGTGGAGGGTACCGAGTGCAGTCTACACGACCCTATATATATACATACACTGGATGCACACACATGGAGAATCAGTGTATATAAGCGCCAGGGACTCGGACAGGCACATCGGCGCCGCAGGTTTTAACGACGCCGAGTTTCCGCACTTTTTCGCCGCGATCGAGCCCTGCAAAGGACGCTGCTGCACATACCCCCTCTCTCTTGTATATATATATATACACACACACACATATATATACGTATATCGGCGAGTGAGAGCAGCATTCTGAGAAAGCCTCCGAGAGAAGAAGACGAAGGTCGTCGCTTAAATACACGTGGATGGGATATACCTACCTTTGCTCCCTCGCATATGGACGCACACGCACACACACTCACAGACGTACACACAGATACACATGTACACCTAAAAAAGGGGGGTATAGAGTACAAAGCTTCGCGGGAGCCGCGCGTCGTTCGACGGATGAGCTATGCCGGTTTCGTCGTCATTGTGGTGCACATATAATGCAGAAGAGAGAGCTAGAGAGAGAGAGAGAGAGAGAGAGAGAGTATAAGGAAGAGATGCAGCTTAAGAGCTTATGCCTGTTGCATTGTTTCGAGAGAGAGAGAGAGAGAGAGAGAGAGAGAGAGAGAGAGAGAGAGCAGGGACGAGATATTGCGCCCGCGCAAGGCTCTGCATAATGCGAGGTTCTGCAGCAGATAACTGCAGTGTGTGTGTGATCGGGGTGAGCAAATCTTCCACGTGTATATTATACGCTGTCTGATGTGGATTTTCGTAGTGAAAAGAGCGCTGCAGGAGGAATTAACATATTGCGTGGCTGATCGTAACGTTGGTGGTGGCGAAACGAAGAAGAGGAGAGTTTCTTTTGCGAGAATATATATATATGTATAGGTACACCGAGCTGAGAGTCGAATTTAATCGATGTGTTGTATATATGCTGCAGAGAGTCATTCGACGGTGTATATATATGCCGAGAGGGCGTTTTTGTTGATACAACGTTTGGCGATGCGAAATACCGCGGTATCACCCTATAAATGCGCGTGGGGTTTGAAAATATTTATTATCACTTACTTGCTCATTCATTCGAGCTATGATTATGTGCAACGTTTACAAAAGCCATTCGGAGACTCGATAAATACACGCCTTTGATTGCTGATATATAAGTTTTTTTTATTGCTTAAAGAGCTGATGTAATTCGGTGCTTGTACATTCGAAACATCTAATGATTATTCAAACTTTTGTACAATAGCAGATATACATGCAAACTATCGCAACAACCTTAATTTTCGTAATCGATCGATATACGCATTGCGCGCCATTTACACCAAACCTATATGCATTTTCATTCGCGCGAACTGAAATGCTACGCAAGGGAGACTTTCGTGTACATATATATATATATATATACTGCATATACATGCATACAGAACTTAATGCGTTCTCGATCTCGCGCTCTCTGTACAACCCATTTTACCGAACGCGCTGCAAGTATGCGCGCGAGTGCGCGAGAGATCTCGGGAGGTGAAAGTATATATCGAAAGGAGAAGGAGAGTCTGACTCTCTGTCTGTGTATATACACATGCATATATATACATGTATATGAGAGAGGAGAGAAGGAAGAACGTAGCGACTGGAAACAGAAGGAGAACCTTCGCAAGCGCGCATTCGTACAATGAGAGGAAAAAAGATGCGAGACAGAGAGAGAGAGAGAGAGAGAGAGAGAGAGAGAGAGAGAATAAAAAGGTGGCAAGGAAGTGCGGGAAAAATGTGTAGAACGTAAAGAGTGCAGCGATGGGTTCTTTTGCCCATTGTGTGTGTGTGTGTGTGTAAAAGTATGCGAGCTGGAACGATGGGCGCGCTGGAGTTTTGCGGGAAGCCCGTAAAAGTCAGCGCCGAGAAAACGGGTATATGACGGGGACAATTGGCGTTGCTGCTGCTGTGTGTATGCTCCGTAGTTGTGGATGGGACATATGTATGCGAGAGAGGTGAGAGGTATATCGTATTATCAGGTGACGAAAACACGTATAAGATTGTTTCGGATGCGGGACAAAATCTTTGATGTGTGTATAACAAAGGTGGCGAGAAACGAAAAGATGACGTTCGGGATGGTCATGTTTTAAGCTCACACTTTGCGAGATGATGGAAATATTTTATTCTTGTTGCGGATGAAAGTATAATTGCCTTATACATAGGAATTTTATTTAGTTCGCGTCGACGTTACAGCGGTGAAAACGTATTATCAATTTTTTTTTCGCCTGAAAGCAAAAAAGAAAACACACGTTAAATTGTAAAATATTATCCAAGTATGCTAATTTTTTCCAAGTGTACATTTACCATGTATAATATTGTCACTCGATTATTTTCATTTACAGCCTGTGATTAGCATTCCCGGAATCGTCAAAATGTATTTTTTTAAGTGTCGCGCGTACGTCAAAGTTGAAGAAATAATTACACACGCTTCTCGCTCGAGAAAGCGTCCGGTGAACTGAAATTTAGTTTCGTCCAAAGGTATCACATATCAAGATATATCGTTTCGATGCAAAGACGAGTGTACCCAGATGATACTTATAGCGTAAGTATAGAAAGACCCGGAGCGTGTCATAGCGCAAATATTCGAGAACGAACAGACCGACTTTGACAACAAGAAGATGACGGCACAAAGTGCGCATACCAGGAGAAAGAGTGAAAGTCGATCGAGGAGGAGAGAAATGGCGGAGAACCGCAGCTCGCGCGCATAAAACGAGATATATAAAGAAAGGAGGACTGCTGCGTTAAAGCGGGCCGTACAACGAAACGCTGCAAAAGTGTGAGGGAGAGAAGTCGATGAAATCGAGCATCGCTGCTGCTGCTGCTGCCGCCGCTGCATATACATATACATACACAGCGGCAGAAAGGCTTGACCAAGAAAAGTAGCAGCAGCAGCAGCAAAACGCCACGCCCTCGCTAATGCAGAGCGACGGGACAGGATTCGAATTGGCGTTCGCGCGCGCGCGCTACGGCAAGGACGACGACTAAACGGCCCAAGACACAAAGGGGCTCCCCCCTTTCCTATACGTATATACATACAAGTGGAAAGAGCATGCATATATATATAAGCCGCGCTGCTGGCTGTGGATTTTTTTAATTGCGCCCTCTCTCTCTACCCCGTCGATCTTTTTTACCACGCAGGCGCAAAGAGAAAGAAAATCGAGGGCTCTCGCGAGATCTCCCATATAGCACTTTGTCTGCTCATGCACTTTCCTTCCACGCGCGCTTGTGTGTCTGTGCAGCGGTTGCGAGACGCTCAAGTGCCTTTATGCGAGCTCGTGGAAAATTTGAACCTTTGCTGAGTGTATAAGGGATGAAGAGCGATTGATTTTAGACAATTAGACTGGTAAGGAATTGGTAATAAATTCAGCGTATAATTTTTATGGGATTTTTTAATGTTGTGCGTTTAAAAACGTTATTGAACTAATGCACGCGTTCAGCCAGGCAATTATTATAACACTATTAATAAATTTGCGGTTAATTTAAAGATATACCGAAAAAAGTATAAATAACGCGGCTCAACTTTATATTTAATTTAATTTGAAAACTGCTCGAAATAAACGTATTGATAGAGGTGTTTAAAGAAACTCTCGAAAGTGTGGGAACGACACGAAAGTTGTTAAGTAATTTTTATTTCACCTGGTAGAGATAAATGTAATATTATATTATATACTTAAATTAAAGAATATGGAGGATGGAGTCTTGTCAGCACGACAAAAATTAACAGTTAATAGTGTCGCTTTATCAATATAATATATTTATCGTATCGTTCGGATTTGTACAACAGTTCAAAACTTATGAATAAAAATTGGGCATGAATATTTTCCAATCATTGCGGTGATAAATAATATGAAATACTTAAAATGTTATAGTATTTTAAGTTTACATTCTCTAAATAAAATAGTGATAATTAACAGTTGACAACAATGATTTAAATTTTACTAAAAAATAGCAGTTTTTTTTTATAGTTTCTCTGTATTCAAAATTTAGCCGCTTTCGTTTTTAAATCTCGTGACTGGGCATAAAACTCTTCGTATACAGATATAAAACCTGTTTAAACCATAAATAACAACTTGTAATTATTAACGTTTTTTTTTTTTGGAATGATTAGTATAAGATTGTACGCAATTATGAAAATTACTCTCATAATAAGATAAATATATTTAAGAATAATTGAATTACAGCGAGAAAGAAGAAAAATGTGCGCAGAAGCTGTGGTTAATTGTGCTCGTTCTCGTTCCGTCAACCAACTAGCATCGCATTCGAGTTTACGCGACTGATGCTACACTCCAAAGTTTCTCCGTTTTTGCGCTGGTTCTACTTCTGCTTCTTACTGGCACTCGCACTATAGGCCGCGAGTCTTGGAAAGAAAAGAGTAGCTGAATTTAATTAATGCCAAGATCTAGATTATGGTTTAAATTCAACGTTCGTTTACTCTCAATGAAATTTCGAGCAAATTCCAAATTTATTTTATTTTACTTCGTTCACACGATTATAATATTGTTTTTCTCGCACGTTTTGAACAGACATAAAGCAGTGCATCTAAATCAAACGTTCGAATTGAAAAGAAAAAAAAATCTATCCCCCAGGTGGAAATTACGTATATCCATTTTATCTTTGAATTTCAGACGCTATTTATTGGCCATAATATTCTTTTATTATACTATGTAAATTTTACAATCATTCGTGGAAAGGCGTGTGCATTAAAGTCTCTTGTTTCTTAAAAGAAGGTGCCCGTGGCATTCGATATTTTTGACAGTTTGAAAACTTTGGTTTAAAAATAATTCCTATACCCTCCGTATTAAGACTTGAAAATTGCAAAAGAAAATAGAATCAATTCAATGAAGCAGCGATGATATATTGACTCGTAATTTTTTGATAATTTATATTCTTGCCTGAAATTTTAGCACCTCTAATATCTTAACCTGCAGCACTGGATGCAAGTGCAAAATCAAACTATGATATAGCAAGTAGATTAATGCCAAGGACTAAGATTTCAATTCAACGATACAATTCGATTGATAATAAACGACTAGAAAATTTGTATACGTTCTATAATTTAAATTATCCTACTAATTATACTTTCACCAACTAAAACGATCAAAATTCCATAGAGGAAAATTTCATTTGCCAACAAAGTCCCCATAACAAACCATCTAAATAGGAATAAATAAGGTAATCAGCACTGTAAAAGGGATCAATTTCACGAAACAATATAACATGTAATTTAACGCTCAACAATTGAAGCGTGAACCGCGATAGAGATAAAATCGTAATTAAAAATCGACAATGGACAAAATAAGTGTATGTAAACACAAGAGCTCTGGCGCGCATTACGGGTTTATTCTTTTTAAACGCGGCGACATAGAGAAACAAGTGTGTCATTGAGCTCTACACCAACACCAAACTATGTACATTCTATATTGCACGGGTCTCGACCACAGTAATTTCCTATAGCCTAGCTCAACTATGACAATCATTGCGGAGATAAGAAATCAGAGTGTTTCCCCCCGTTGAGAGGTCGCGGATAAAATCCATTAATTTCGCAGACAAAAAAAGTGTGTGTGTGTGTGTGTGTGTGTGTGTCTGGTAAGCATTTAGCGCTTTATATACACACCGCCGAATGTGTTTATATTTTTGCTATTGAGGCGCGGTTATACCGAGGTAGGACAGCAAAAAATATGATTATTTATGGTGGGATATATTGTAGTAACTATAGGTGAGTTGTATGCGCGCCTTTATCTTAACTTTTTTCACAGATATACATCTACAATGCTAGTAATTTGATTGTCCGAGACTCGAGAGTATGAATTTTAATGTCTCAGTTTGTCAAACTTTCGCGTGCGCCCCTTTCATATTTCAGGAATCCCAAAACAATCGTTAAGCCTCAATCCCCACATAAAAAGAAACACACTCCCGCACGTTTATATAAAAATATATCCAATCCAATTAACTGAATCCCGCGCGGGTAGCTACTGTTCACGCATCGGACACTTCGACTCTTACTCCTTCGCTCCGATCGCGCGCGCAAAACTTCTTATAAACCTCTGCGACGTAGGGATCGAGTCAAAAACAAGAAGGTGTATATATATACGAGCTGACGCTATATAACGCTCGACAATAATTATCCCCCGGTGCAACATATCGGCTCATAATCTTGTTTACTGTTCGCCTAATGACGCCGGCTTATATATATACACCTTCTTCTCTCTCTCTCTCTCTCTCTCTCTCTCTCTCTCTCTCTCTCTGTCTGCACCTTCCTCTTCCTTCTTTCGCTCGATCTCCCGGGGTCCCCCTTTATTAAAGAGCTTCCAGGTATACATACGGTTTGTGTCCGCGCTCCTGTACTGCTAATTGGGGCCCCGCGCGCGCGATCCCCAGTCGACACACACACGTACACCAGTTAAACGCCACGAAACACACACACACACACACACACACCCACAGCTTTCCTCGAGAGTCAGTACAATCGCAAGAGTATAATACCGAGTGCTGCTCTTTTCTATTTCTCGCGCCGATGGTTTCTGCCGTGTGTCGCCGACGAGTCTTCTATTTTGCTTACTTATGCTTCGTGAAGTTTTTTTCGTCATCCATTTAGTGGCTTTTTCTTTTTTAACTGCGGCCGCGTCACCGTCGTTTGTTTCGCTGTTTATTTCACGGACTGTTTTAATTCGAGTGCGTAATTGTGTTTATTTGCCACGGTCTAAATATTACACGGAATGAAGCTTCCTGTCGTTTAAACGCGATCTTAATAAGCCTAATAAAATAATTGGAATTTGAGGTAAAGATGTTGATTTTATACCCCCTTGGATTAAATGAAATACTGCGCGCGTGACTCTTAAAATTATTAATTAAATTGAATTAATGTACCGCTTCTCGTCTCTATATGTAATGTCTGCTATTCCCATATAGACATTATAGATATTTAGAATTTACTTTCTCTTTTATATTTGTGCATATTTATACAGTTTCGGTTGCGCTCGCCTAGACATGAAAAGTTCAAGTTTTCCATTCCATCTAATATATACACAAAGCCGTGAATATTTCAACTCTCTCTTGATATCGGTGTATTCATTTTGTTAGAAAAAAAGAGTACCTTTTTAGTTGATTTTTCAAAAGTGTTGATACGTTATCTAAAACGATGAAACAAGATTAATAAATCTTAGAATTTCTGTCACCATTAAACGATTCTACACAAAGATGCCGTGACATTTATAGCAAATTTCGAATAAAAAAATAAATGCTTATCCATTATAGATTTGGTTTTTATTCGACTAATTGATTGTTTCTATTTTATAATTTGATAAAAGAAGCAAAGATTGATCGCGTCATTTTAAATGGCTGGCGGAAAAAAAACGCATTTTTAAAATGTTCCATTCACTTTTAAATAATATGATTCACGAATTCCATAATTTATTTATTTATTTGCCATAAATTAAAAGGGCAGAAATTTTAATAAGATAGCCAGCGTTAATAAAACACGAACAGAATAAGAATTTCATGTGCTAGATATTTTTAAATAAGACTCATGAAAAACTTCAAATGCTGCTCTACAAGTCATATAAGAGCGAACTCTCGGGCATTGAAATCACTCAAAATCAACGAAATGGCGGGCAGTAAAAACTATCTGACTTGAATTTCTTTACCTTCACTCGAATAAAACTGGTCTTTTTTAAACGCGGCTAGAGTTTTCCATTAGTTTACCAAACTTTTTATATTTCGCTATAAAGTCTGGAAATTCTTTTGCAATAAATGCTTAAATTTTCACCTGTAAAATAAATAAATAGATGCTGGAGAAAACGTTCAATAATAGTATTAATAGAAAAGAGTGATAATGCAATTTAATACCAATAGGTAGTTAAAAGGTGAATTTTTTTTTTAATTTAAGTTGTTTAAACATCTTGCGCATTTCTCTCGAAAGCCTAATGCACTTAATATCTCGAGCTTTCTCCTGTGCAAATTGAACAAATGATTTAATGCGTCGCTTATACGCTTAATAGGTTAAAACACATTCATTCTAATGGAACCATAATAAAAACTTAAATAGTGACACGCGCTTAAATCAATACTTCAATTAAACGGCGTGGACAAGAATCATTTAGACATGCATTATTCAGCACATTTGCTACGTACTAATTAATTAAACTGTATAAATATTAAAAGACTTGGAAGGAAAAAAAAATTGTTAAAGACAATAAAAGTGGTAGAACGAGAAATGGAGCATACATTTTCTCGCATTCCTCATTTTAAAACTACACAGTACAATAACAAAAAAAAATTGAATAATTAGATCTATTTTTGAACGTCAGTTTAAAGCTACAAATGAAACTGGCTACACAAAACGAGTGTGTGGAAAATTGTAAAAAAACTTGGTTTATAAAGCTTTTTATATGGTGTATAGCAAAAATGGATCGATCGTCCAAATACGTCCTTGTTCGTAATTCGAAACGCAAACTTTGTCTTTGCGCAATAAATTAATGTCGGGGCTTTACTCCTGACAGTGTGGTGACTCGTTTTCTTCCGAGAGTAGTCGAAACTTTTCCATCGCCTGCGTGTGTACGTGACGAGTGAATTTCTCGTGCACGCGCGCGACACTGTCCAAGAGATAGAATTCGAAAGTTGAACTTCCTATATATGTGTGTATATGTATGCGTCTTTTTCGCGCCTATCTGTGGCTACGCGTGCTGCGATTAATCCACTGGGACACGCTTGATTAGAAGCTTTGCGACCACGTGAGTATATCGCCAATCTCGAAAGCTTATAGCGCGCTACGAGAAGTTTGGCTCGTAAATATTGCGTTTCGTCGACTGATAAATGGTAGGAGGATCAATGATTTTACGGTAGGAGAGGATCGATGTTGCGAAACGATTTATTTATGAGAGATTGGAGTTGAAAGGTATATCGTTTGATGCCTAAACTGAGAAACATAGGTTTCTTAGTTCGTATAAATTCTAGGAAAACAAAAACGTTGGATAATAAGTTACAAGGTTTAAAAATTGAGAATTCGGTGGAGTGATTTATTTGACTAGCTATATACTTATACGATCCTGCGACTTTTTAATCGAATAGTTAACGATAAATTTAACCGAATGCGATAAAATGTACTTACATTGAAGTATTTTTTTTTTTTCCTGATTTTTTTTCTTCCAAAGAATATCATTAACTAACGGACTGCATGCAGAATCTATGAATTATAAAAAAAATTTCTGCCAATCGTCTGAATAATGTAACAGATGAATATTTTGCTAAAATCTACTTGTAATAATTAGATAATTATCTATCTTGCATGTGGTAATTAGAAACCTTGAGAATGTTTATCATTACGTGTATAATGAAAGGTGGTGCGCCGCTGCACATATACGTTACTTGATCCAATAACTATTACGCGAAATTACAGGAAACTTATTTGCATATTGTATAAAAAACGTATAATCGATTAGCGCAATCGACGATATAACGAAAATGGTGTGTTTCATTGTGCATTGTAAAAATTTTAATTAATTCTTTCCTCTATATATGCTAAGATTCGAGCTGAGCAATTAACCGAGCGTTATACAGACAAATTTTAAATAAATATCAGTTATTAAAGTTGCCGAACCAGAATATTGTCATAAATCGAAAATTTATATTCTAATTTAATTAATCGTGAGTATAAGAGTTCAATATAATATAGACAAATCAAATTCGCTTTCGTAACACTGAAAAAAAAAAGAATAACGAAACCAAAAACACCTGCACGAATTATCTAAAGTAAATAGAAATCATTACACACGGCAAATCAAAAGAGTTAGACAAACGTGCACCGCTCGCAGCTCGGCAAGAAACGCACATAGGCCCCCGCTTAGAGTTAAAAGGTGTAACATAAGTGCTAAGTTGAATCACTTAACTCGACTCTCTCTCTCTCTCGTTGTGTGCACTCGCACATATACGAAAAAAAAAACTAGCGGCGTTAGCGTCCGTACACAAGGCGCGTACACGTATTCTCCATTACTTAAGAGCGCGGCATATCCGCGCGGTGCTCGCGGCAGCGTAACTCCGAAAACGCTCGAATACCGTTATACTTACCGCAGTTGATGATTCTTTTTTCCTCGGCGTCGCGCGCACCTCGGCTGTAACAATGCGCATTCTACCGCGATAACTATAAAGACTGTCTGGATGATAACCGATTGCGTTACTTATGCGTATGGCTCGCGTGAATCCTGAGAGGCTTCGAGCTCGAATTAAACATTCAAAGTTGTCGGATGACTGTGTGTCAAAAAGGCAATGCAATCGATCCTTTTTCAAGCCAGACAGTATATGTTAAATCTTATGGCTTCAAAATTATGGTAATTTGTCCGGTTAATATCGCACCGCTTATATTTTGAATGCACACCGTTTATAACGGTGAAAAAATATATATGTATATATAGGTATTGGAAAGCTTATGGTTTTTCCTGCTTTGACCGGCTTATACAATATTTATTTTGATTAGTTTGTATTACAAGAGTGAGAAGCAAGAGTGTACGGTATGATTGCAATCAAAGGTGGAAATAGAAAGATCGGCAATATAACTGCTGTTGATATTTAACCTCGAAAACGTTGTATTATAGCTTTCTTCTGCACTATGGGTATGGTATTACTTACACTATTACGAATTCAAGTCGAAAAACATAGCCGAATTCTCTTTTTTTTTTTTTAAATTGATTGATACGATTATTGTAGTATTTAAATGTTTTTAGTTGTGTAGATGCGATACCGATTTTCTAACGGCCATGCATTGATTAAGTATTTATATTCTCGTGTTAAATTATTAAAAGCATTAACGTATTGTTTTTTTTATTTTTTCCGTAGTCATTATTTAGAAAATGAGTGTACTGTTTTTTGTCAAAAATAAAAAAAAATGATTTAGAGCTTTCATGCCAATTATGAACAAAAGAAATCGTTAAGTTTTGTTCCTCGATTTAAGGGGTCGTAAATTAAAAAGTAATTTATCGCCACGATAAACTTAAATAAAGCAATTGCTAAAATCCTCGATAAATATCCATGTGTACAATTTTAATCTTTGTGCATAAAGTTCTGGATATAAAGGATAAAAATAGGCGATTATTTGCGACTTTCAATTAGGAGCAGCCAAATACGTGATTCAATCTAGTATTTAGTAGTAAACTCACGTGTCTCGACATTCTATCCATGCATTCATCTTGGCAGTGCTGTACGCGCAGTTTACGTTACTTCATGCGCGCATGTATTAAATTTACATCTGACCGTTAACTTTACATCCATCCTTGACTATCTAATGAAATGCAATATTCGTTAAAAAAAATTATTACAAATGCAAGTATCGCGTGGTTAAACTCCACTCTTCAAAATCAGGCATCGAACCTTTTTACAACCTTTCGAGCTACTTTGAAAAATATATATTTACTGTTTTTCGCAAAATATATCCAATTACACAATAAATCTCGCCGCTGGGATTTTCTCTTTAAACTGGAATGTTTGGGTTGAGGTATTGGCTGTTCTTTTTTTACGGTTGCACAGTTAATCTCGGGAAATTCTGACTTTTCGCAAATTGAAAATTCGAGTGTAGTCGAGCGATCGTAGCCCTAATATCTCAAAGTAGATTGCATATTACCAAGTATAATACGACGGCGCCGTAACGGTTCGTGAAATGGAAAGCTTTCGGGTAGGAAAGAAAAAAGAATGTGCCATGACTTGACTTCGAAATTGTTGAGTAGTTATTTGAAACTGACCTTGTTTTATATAACGCCTATCTTTCTTGTATGTCTGCTTGGCGGCCACAGAGATGCATATAATTTTTATCTCGTAGTGCCTTTTCAAAAAATATGTTTTATCATACCCGATATTTAAAGAGCGATTTATTTTCGACTAGACTGATGCATTTAGCATAAAAAAGATTAAAAGTTGCAAAATTAATCCTCTTGAAAAGAGTTTCTTTTTTATTCAAGACAGTTTAGAATATTTTACAGTTTGTTTTTTATATATATTGATTAATTCAAAAGGACATTTTTTGGGCGTGTGATCAATTTATACAGATATATATTTACAATTGATCGGATACAAGTCAAGGTTTCTTAAACATAACCAAGAAAAAAAAATATTTGTCGAAAAAGAAAACAAGGTACCGACTTTAAATTAAAAAAAATTATTTTCGAATATTCTTTGACAAAGAAAATAAAGGATAGCACACACAAATCCACTCACCGATCCGTCCACTTTTCTCCGTCGATTTCGCAATTTACCGTATAATCTCGATCTTTATCCCCCTATATATAGTTTCATTTCCCATGCTCAGTCGTCCTGCACACGGCAGCTGAAGTTCCGCGTGTTGCGCTAATACGCGCGTCTCGCCGGCATTCGTCATGTCCGCGTAAACGTCGTCGGTCGCGCGCGCGCGCGCGCCGCGGCTTTGGAAGCGAGCCTTGACTCAACGTTACGTTACGTAGTCTCTCCCGCTCACGCTTAAGGGAGTTCGCTTATACATATACAAAAGCGTAATTGACTTTGAAAAAGAGGCTTCGTAGCGGTACACGCGTATAGTCCTGTGTGTTTTACCTTCTACCGATAGCTGATATTCACCTTTTTCCTCAGCCCCCGCGGGCAGCACCAG
Source organism: Megastigmus stigmatizans (assembly GCA_900490015.1). Lineage (NCBI taxonomy): Eukaryota > Metazoa > Arthropoda > Insecta > Hymenoptera > Megastigmidae > Megastigmus > Megastigmus stigmatizans. The sequence continues at coordinate 27,476 of UELV01092085.1, forward strand.
CGGCAGCCATTATTACGACTCGCGCATGAATTTATATGCATGGGAAGAAAATGGATATTAATTGTGCGCGCGGGGCCGAATGGATGCGGCAAAATGAGGAGCGCGACGGGGCTTTGTATACCAACGGCTCGTCCACGGCCAATAAAGCAATTGTACATATAGAAGATTGAGAGAGAGAGAGAGAGAGAGAGAGAGAGAGAGAGGAGGAGGAGGGAGGAGATAAGGATTTACATTGGTAGAGCGCTGGAGGATCCCGCTTATCTTGTTTTGATAGAGGAATGCTAACGTATTCGAGTACATCCCATTATGATTTTTCGACTTTCGTTCGCGATGGCTTTCTTTCTTTTTTTCTTTTTCCTTTGGGATATGTCAGTGATGTCAGCGCGATGCGCTAATGCTGAAATCGATGAACTTTGAAGGTATTACATATAGTAGTTTTGTAAGCCGTTGAGCTTTGCTATTTGTAGAATCCTCGTGATAAAGCTTTCAAAATTTCTGTCCCGTTTTTCTAAACTTTAAACACCTAAAATAGACGCTAAACCTGAATGTGTTCACACGTGCATCGACACAAGCCTTTATAAATCAAAGCATCAAAGTATTACACGCGCTATTTCATTCCAAGATAAACGAGTGTCGAGTATATATAATTAAAATACTTCAAGTAATTTCTCTCTCATTCCGTGAATTGCAATTTGCACCATTTTCACCAACAATTCCAAATACTCAATTTCCCCTCGAATCCCCCCCAACGTAAATACACCTACCCTATTAATAAAAAAAACACACCAATAACGATCCTCCGAAAAATCTCAACAAGAAAAAAAAACACACACACACACCTCGACTCATCAATATTCATGGAGTGCACGTAATTTCGGGAGGCACGAGCTCTCGGGCAGCACCCGTCACTTATAGTCGTGGCATGTGCGATTTTGGCCACACATAAAACCGCGAAAACAACGATGCGCCAAAACAAAAAAAAAAAGAAAGAAAAGAGAGAAAAAGGAAGCGGGGAAAGAAGTCGCGCTCGGTGCTCTGCGGTTTAACTCATCAGGAGGCCGATTTCTCTCCGCCGCGGTCGTATAGACAAGCACAACTACTACTGCACCGGCCGCTTACTGTCGCCACTACGCGGCAAATCGTCCGGGACTGGGTCAGTCATCTACTTCGTCTATATACCGACATACCTCCTATATATATATATACACATGCCTATATAGATTCTCGCGTTCTTTTCACTCGCCACGCGAATACGCAATGGAATCCTTCAATTACCGGCCGCGCGGACTTTTTGCAGCACCGAACGGAACCTCGTGAAAGTTTCGCATTATTGCCTCTTAGCGACTGTACGCATACACGCACACGCACACACGTAGTCTTACTATAATCGACGATTTTACTGTACTGAATTGGATGCCAGCGCAATAAGTGTTGGGAAGAGAGCCTGCACACACTTTGATCCTGACGTATAGGCGTTGGGTTATCGCGATGTTGCGCGTGGATTGCGTACCTTATGTGCTTTTCTTATCTTTTAATGAGATTATTGACGGCTATTCGCTGTTGAGTGGATTCGGACGGGGCGAGTTTTTCTTTTCTTTTTATCCGTCTGTCTTTGCTGCTTGATTCGGTTATTTAAAAAGTGGATCTGGAAGGTTGTCTTGTGCAACTTCTATTACGTATATGTGTGTCAACGGTTGTAGCTGCATTGTATAATGCGATCGATGAGAAGGTTTTGGCAGTTAGTGGAATGCTTGATATGCTGACTTGGAAATTGCGTTATATATTGGGATTTAATATCTGTAAGCGTCGCAACTGGTGGTAAGGAAATCACAGGCATCCTTTTGCTATATCGACAATATGATAGGTGAATTTTGGCAATTAGCAAATTCAATTTTGTTCTATGTGGAAAGGAAGTAAATGAAAAAACTGTCAAGGTGAGGCGATGGATATACGTTCGCGACAAATTTTCCACTGCACGTGATTCCGTTCGAGAAAGCAAGATGACGGGTGATACTTGCCCCCTACACAGAGAAAAAAATTCAATTGATTCAACAATTTTTCATAGTTGAAATAGCGCAAACTCTAATATTGTCAAATTAACAACGAATCGTTGTAGAATGGAAGACGGAAAAATCATTATGTTAATAGAACATTTATTTAATCCAATAAGCTGCATCATTTAACTCAAAGATATACATACAAACATAAATGAAAAAAAGTTTTTCTTGAACTTTTTTATTACTTACCCCGTATATTTCTAGATGTTAACACCCCTCCCCC